>JAULCE010068550.1:2516-13140 GCA_032359355.1 Macoma nasuta | reverse complement strand
TTCTAACATGACATCAGGTATAGGTCTACACTGTTTGAACTGTCTTAAGGTTGGAAATCGCACAGCAGTGCTCATATAGGGACGTTACATAGAGAATGTAAATATATCACTATGAATGATGATGAAGTTGTAGGGGCAGACCAACGGGGTATACTGTTAACCAGTATATCAAATCTAATCGGATATTGGTTGTACATAGTCACTGTTGTTCGATTTGTAACCTTCAGATGTTGCAAACAGTGTAGACCTAATCCCGTCATCACATCTAGACGATGCCCCTGGCCATGTTTTAAACTGTTTGCTACTTATCAGAACCCACAATACATGTCTTTAAACCAGGGCAAACGATTGATGCGTGATAGAACGCAATATTTTCAACAACAAAACACTGTCTAATCGTCTACCTATTTTGAAACGTCTTACTCCTTTCGCCGCCAAATTTAAATATGTCTGCTGTGAATAGTTTAAGATAAAATTTTAACGAAACATAATAACTGAGACAATTAAATAAACTTTGGCTTTTCCGAAACTGTATACACAGGAATACCACTAGTTGCAAAAAGTCAAGTACCTGACCAGATGCCGCCTTTTAAGGCGGCGTCAGATCTGGGACTGCACTATTTGCAACGGCGCATTTAGGCGACTACGGCAGTGAAAGAGCTAAGACTGGAAATCGTACAGCAGTGCTCATACGCACTCTTATGTCTAAGGCATGGGAATTTGCCATGGCGGGCAACCGATGGCGCGATGTTATAGCAGAACTGAATCGGGCGAAAGTTTTGGGCTGACGCCGCTTTTTTAAGAAATGGTGAGAACTACAATAGAGGACGGAAGAGCCAGTAGGATGGACTGTAACTCTACAGATCCAAACATATTAAACTGGCACCGTGTTTCAGGTGAGCTATCTAACTTATGTTTTGCATGCTGTGTAGTAATTATCTTTAAAATGATATATGAATGGCATTAGTTAAACCGTATCTGATTAATTGCACGTTTCTCAATAACGACAGTCCCCGAGGATACAATACAGTTTATACCCGGTGATGGATTTCGATTTCAATAGCCATTGAATATTGAAATAAAAAAGTATATCATTCCTATTTAAACACCGTGCTAAATGATTTTGCAATAATGCTCGTACCAATGGGAGTTCGCTTCGTACACTACTTGGTCTATGCAAACATCCATATAAAAGTGTCGCATAAAGGATAACTTAAACAAGTTCCGGCTTTTACCAAACGTAACAGACCCACGTAGGCGCACCGCACACGTACGGTAGTAAATTTTCATATGTGGCTATGTTTTTCTACGTAGGCGAGTTTTGCGTGGGAGTGAGCACATCATCTGCGTTTGGTCCACGTGTGGAGCAGTGGTGATCACGTGTGTAGTGCGTACGTAGTGCGTTTGTGTTACGTGCCTGCTACGTGAGTGGCGCGCAGGTGTTAGGTGCGTGATATGTAGGTATAATGATAATAATAATAATAATATGAAAGGCGTTTGCGGCAGTAACGAAATCACGGCTCTCGCGACACTTAAATTTCTATAGATACTTATGAAGCTATATACATAAATTATGTATGTACGAAATTTGGACAAAATCTTTTATTTAGATTTTAAATTATTTATAAAAGAAATTAGCAATGTGTCGCAAATCAGTGTAAATGTTTCATCCATTTATATTTGGGGGTAGAGAAGCTCTTGACGCTCTAAATAATAAAAAAGCGCGGTGACACCTACATTTCTATAGATATTTATGAAGCTATATACATAAATTATGTATGTTCGAAATTTGGAGAAAATATTTTATTTAAATTCTAAATTATTAAAAAAATCAATAAGCAATTTGTCGCAAATCAGTGGAAATTTTTCATCCATTTATTTGTGGGGGTATAGAAGATCTGGACGCTTGAAATAAAACACAAGTGCGGTGACACCTACATTTCTATAGATATTTATGAAGATATATATATATATATGTTAATAATGTATGTACACAATTTGGACAAAATCTACTGTTTAGATTTTTAATTATTAAATATAAAATAATTGGAAATTTGTTGAAAAGCAGTGTAAAAAGTCACATGGCAGTACGTAATACTTTACACAAAGTTATATGTACAGACAATATGCTCACTCTGTTTTCAATATTTTGTATACATATGTGTTACTTGTTACATGCTTAAGTATATGCGAAAAATGCATATTTCTATGTGAAGAAATCGATTTTATGAGTTATTGAAAATGGTACGGTATTGTAGTATAGGAAAGTGTGAATTTGATCACATAGAAACGAACCAATAACATCTTAAAAATATCGATGACCCTTACTTTTGTGTGCATATTTCAACAAGTATTTGTATGGTCTTTTGAACTACAAAGTTTAAACAAAATCTATTATTTAGAAAAAAAAACACCCTTACTGTAGCAAACGCCTTTAAGTGTAATAATCCTAATAATAATAAAAACTATATTTTAAGTAGGGAACTCATCTTTCATGAGGACCTCACATAACATATATACAAGTATTTGCAATGGTGTTCAAATAAAACTACTACATGTACATGTATGAACCTATAAAATGTAGGTCACGTGACATTTTCGAATGAAGCAATTCGGATCGATTTTCAAAATGTATTGAAATAATTGTAAAAATGGAGCATTGGCTCGTCACGAGCAAATGCTATTCCTACAGTGTTTTCAATAGTATTATGTTACAGAGGCGCTGACATGCGTTTCTGTGGAGGAAAGTGTTAATAAGGTATGCTTTAAATAAAATGGTGATAATTTGCAATATATTATTATGTCTTTCTTATAATAAATCTCACTCTGATTGAATCGACATCAATTTGCCAGCGCGATAAAATGAATACTGGTGCACAAAGCATATTCTCTAGCTTATATACCCTGCAAATATCGAATAAATTTCGCAAGTATCCCCCACGTACCCCCGCGTGTCACCCATGCATCACCCACGCACCGCCCACGCGATAGCCACAGCAAATCGTCGCAGACTAAAAATTTTGCACGTCCAACTTTCCTACACGTAGGAAATCGAAGACTGCGCGGGGTTCGGGTAGCTTGACTTTATGTGCGTAGTGCGCACGGGCCATGCACTTGCCGCGCGACGTTCAACTCAAAATATCTACATAGACCCGTCGCAACGCCTACGCAGGTCGGATGTGACCAATGCCTAACCGACTCGAGTCGAGATCGTGCTTATACTCAAAATTTCAACATTGAATTTCTCATTCAATTTAATTGCCATTGCACTAAACTTTTGACTGCCAATGAAACATTCCATGTTTCACTGGCAGAAAAACATATAATGCAGTAGAAATAAAATTGAGGTCAATTTCTGATATCTAATTTTAAAGTGTGAGTACTATCTCGACTCGAGTCGATTTGTGAAAGCCGGGCAAGCGTTTCAATATTGGCCAGCATTTCTTAGAACACTCCTGCTACGTGTTAGGTAGTTATATTTCATGTATTGTTGAAATAATTCATGACCGGCAAGAGCATTTCCGACAAACTACTAATATTGGTTTAATTCGTCAGGCTTTATAAGAAAACCTTTGCAAATTGTTTGGCACCAGATCACTAGGCATCTCCTCTGAATATGTAACGTTTGACACTCAAGGAATAGCTTTGGGACAACCCCTCTGTGGAAACACAATGACCTGTGTTATAACAAAAATAGACTTACAAACATTGTACACATATAATTGGGCCACGTCACGCAAAAAGGGGCACTTGGACATAGCAAACAGAGTAGCCCCAGACCAGCCGCCAACTCATTGACGTGGTGGCTAGTTAGGGTCTGCACTGTTTGCAACCTTAGAGGACATCAAATTCTACATTTAAATGAATACAAATGGTAAATTTGGTGACTAAATGCTTGAATAATAGCGCTGAAAAAGAGCTGACTCAGCACTTATTTCCTATGTCTAAGTGCCCCTTTTCATGTGACGTCGGCCATACCAACCTCTACTCTACTTTACATATTACTCTATTTAACTCCTTATTTTGTTTTTATAGTGACGTGGTACACAATAAGAAGTTTCAATTTTCTTCTGGCCCTGGAGCTTTGTATGTAGTATATGTGATGTCTACTTAATTGAAGTCTGGTTAGATCTGAATGTGATCAGAAGTATATGCTGGTATTGTGTATAATGTTTAAGTACTTCTGGCCCTCGAACTTTGTATGCAGGCTGGGTACAGGCTACTGGTGGAAAATAAGTGAGGTATCGATTGGGTGGCTAGGTAGCTCAGTGGTAGAGTGTTGGAACGGTAAGCCAGAGGCCCTGTGTTCGAGTCCCGGTCGGGCACAGTTTATCAGCAGTCCTGTTATAATATGTTCGTATTGTGTATGTGTCCTGTATAATGTTTAAGTACTTCTGGCCCTCGAACTTTGTATGCAGTATATGTGATGTCTACTTAATAATAATCTGGTTAGATCTTAATGTAGTCAGAAGTATATGTTTGTATTGTGTATGTGTACTGTATAATGTTTAAGTACTTCTGGCCCTGAACTTTGTATGCAGTATACAAGTATGTGATGTCTACTAAATCAAAGTCTGGTTATATCTTAATGTAATCAGAGGTATATGTTTGTATTGTGTATGTGTCCTGTATAATGTTTAAGTACTTCTGGCCCTGGAACTATGTATGCAGTATATGTGATGTCTTCTTGATCATATTCTGGTTAAATATTAATGTAATCAGAAGTATATGTTTGTGTTGTGTATGTGTCCTGTATAATGTTTGAATACTTTGGGCCTCGGAGCTTTGTATGCAGTATATGTGATGTCTACTTAATCATGTTCCGGATTAGATCTTAATGTAATCAGAAGTATATGTTTGCATTGTGTATGTGTCCTGTATAATAATGAAATACTTCTGGCCCTGGAACTTTGTATGCAGCATTTTTGATGTCTACTTAATCAAAGTCTGGTTAGATCTTAATTTAATCAGAAGTATATGCTTGTAATGTGTATGTGTTCTGTATAATATTTAAGTACTTCTGGCCCTGCAACTTTGTATGCAGAATATGTGATATCTGCTGTATCAAAGTCTTGTTAGATCTTAATGTAATCAGAAGTATATATTTGTATTATGTATGTTTTCCTGTATAATGTTTAAGTACTTCTGGCGTTGGAGCTTTGTATGCAGTATATGTGATGTCTGGTTAGATCTTAATGTAATCAGAAGTATATTGTAGCAGGCCGGGTACGGGTAACTGGTGTAAGATTAGTGAAATCTCTATCAGAATGTCAAATAAGAATGAGCCATGCCATGGACACGAATGCCTATTAAAATGGGAACAATGAAGACGTTGACTGGGTGTCCTGTCTGACATGCAACGGGTGTTCAATTTGTATGCTGTTAATCCTTTACTCGCTGCTTAATTTTTCTTCTGCTTCAATTATAAAAACAGTTAACTCTGTGCATGCTGGGTAATTTTTTGTATGCTAAGCTATTATCTCAAATGGTTTGTTATAAATAATATTTTTTCCCTCGTTTGCCGAAATAGAATCAAATTGTCAAACAGTTTGGATTTCAGATCAAGTCCAACATTTTGTTGGACTTGATCTGGATCCAAACAATTTGAAAATGCTATCCCTGGGCAGATAAATCCACCGCTAGCATGCTAAGAGTTAATTAAATAAATCGACGTCAAATGAAACCTATTGTCTGAGTGTCAAACAGTTTGAATCGAATCAGATCACCAGAGACTCGGGATAGGATACAAATTGCTCTGCTACAGAGGCAAAAAGAGGCGTTCCTGTGGAGGAAATGGTTATTTGCAAAACAAAAACGTTGAAATGGAGATGGTAAATCGGTTTTGTTGCTTCTGTGATAGATCTACTGGGGATCAGAAAAAAAAATTGTTTAGCTCAATGGGTAGTTGTGTCCTTGACTATAACCTTCAGTAATGTTTGTTCTTTCCCCTGCCTTGACATGCCAAAATATGTCAGCGCCAAATTTAAAAGTGGCTGATATTTCTGGTTTTAATTCAAATATTTTAACGAAATAAATAACTGAAATAAATAAATAAACTTTCACTTTTCCGAAACTCTAATAATCGTACTTAATTTCATTGCATTAAAGTGAAGACTGTAGTTAGACGCCGCATTCTAAGGTGACGTCTTACTCTAACATGGAACTTTACTTATTGCAATGGTGATTGGAGTCGAACATGGCGGTGGATGGGTAGAATGATCAAGCTGGCATAGGCTCGGCATTGCAAGGGTTGCAGAACTAAAACTAATCAAATTGACGGTTTATTGGTTTCGCTGCAATTCGTTTCGGCTACGGGTAAATATGGCGTCCGAACCGTTTCAAAACTATAAAACACACACACGATACGCTTTATACACCGCATAATGCAACACGTTGACACCTTCTCCAAATAACGAAACAAAACAGTGTCACAATTTTCCTGTGGTTTTAAAATTGTGTTCCAGATTCTTTATAAAAATCTCTTTTATCCACCTACTTTCTATGTATCATTATACAAATGATAATATCAAAGTCACGAAAACAAATTGTTTCTAAGGTATGCCTACTATTTCTAACAACTATTCTAGATAAGTCACACAGACTAATAATAACATCACACAGACACTCTTATCAGTAGTCACACAGACAAACTAGTCCAAAGTCACACAGACATATTATATCAATATAGTCACATAGACAAACTGTTCACCAGTCACACAGACTATCCACTGGTCCAACAGACTTAGTTACGTATTGGTCACACCGACACAACTAACATATAGTCACACAGACTATACATATTATACTGTACTAACACCAGTCACACCGACACATATATGTTTGTCACACAGACTAACCGACAATTACTTGACACAGCCCTTAACTGACCAACTATTTTACTCCTCGTGCCTTATAGTATGTTTATCATCACGTTAACCTCATACTTAGCAAGACTCATCATAGTGCCAAACTGTACCCCTTTCTTGCTCACTATTCTGTTCCCTTATTTCAATTTATCTCTCACCTTGTCAAGTGTACTATGCTCTTGTGCCTTCGTTATATCTTCCGAGGTCATGTCTGAGATGGCACTACTTGCAGCTTTGAGGTTTCACCTTCTTTAGCCTTCGCTGCTCTTGTCTGAACATTAAGAGCTATGTCACATTCTGGTGCATTATTTCCCTGACCTTTATGCCAACCTGCATCTATCTCTTTGGGATCCTTAACACCAGGTAGATTTCCTATGATTAAATCATAAACTGGGTCCTCTGCACAAAGTGCATCTATCTCACCAGTGAGGTATGGCGTCTCAACAAACACTGTGGCTACTGGAAACTTATGCACCGTTCCATCTAAAAGTACACACATTTGATTTCTCCCAGTCATTGACTCATATTTTAATAAGTCACGTCTCTCCACTGCACTGAAATCAATCAACTGTTTATCATTGTTTACATTGCTATCCAGGACATTGTAACAACGGCAACCCGGTATGATGGTCAGTTACAACGGTGTTTTACAAAGAGACATAATTATTAATATGATTTGGCATTTTGTGATGGTGATGATCATATTGTCGAAATTTATTGACCTGGTAAGGCGGAGTTTCGATACGGGCCATTGCATTTCGTTTTTAGGTAAAATAATGTATTCGTTTAAACTCGGTAAAAGTCGTTACGATATGCAATATACATGTACATTTTACTTACCTTTCCACGTGTTTCATTTTGTTCTCCGCGTTACATCGTATAGCGGAGAACTGTTGTCTTCTCGTGTGTGACAAAACGCGATTGGTCGGTTTTGTTGTGGATATTTGGGCGGGAAAGTGAACGAAGGGTGGTATGCACTGGTCATTCTACTCGAGACTTCGAAGCAGCAACTTACATTCAAATTCAATATTGTCGATCATAGCAACTATTTGTTAGGTTTTGCTATAGAAAGTATGAGATTAATACATGCATATGTTATGCTTAAGAAACATGTTAAGACCAATCCGTGGTCTTATATCTGAGGGATAAGCTTGGCTTGTTACGGATGCAGGTTTCCTAATTCAAAAAGAGAAGGGTTGTTCCTGGACCGCCATTATCCCTGGGAAGATATACGTTCTTATCTTGTTTGAATATACATATTTCACACTATCAGTATGCTTCAAAATTTCACGCGCGGATACAACAAGATAAGAACGTGACATGTTATATTGGGGCGTTCACGCAAGGCATTTATGGAATTTATTATTATGCGAACTGAGTTTCGCGCATGTAGAAGTCGTCCTCTGTATCTCCATGTTGCCTCGTAATAAACACGTCTCGTCATTGCAAACGGAGTTGCTTGTTTTGTATAGAAAATGAAAAGACTTTGAAGTGCTTGTACATGTAACTTTGAACACACTAACAACCCTCTCGCTCTCTATCTCTCTGTCTCTCTCTCTCGCTCAATGTAGACACAGATCAGTCACCATAGCTAATACCATCCAATCAGAATTTTAGCTTGTACATGTATAAGTGCAGGGAACGAATTTGTGGTGAGTCTCGTTATATATCGTCAAACCGTAAGTGAAGATCATTGGTCAAAAACAATCACAAAACACAACGGAATATGATCGTTTGATGAAGTGAGGAAAGATGTAAGTTCCTCGAGAAAAGAATTAAAGGATTGCCGCCCTTCGATTTGAAGCAACATGATTTTGTGGGGACAAACACATAGATGAATAAGGATGGATCCAACTCGTTTCACTTTCGCCTACGTTTTGACATTGTAAAACGTTGATATAAATTAATTATTATTCAAATCAATGTTTGCCTTTTATATGCTATGCCGCATAGTTTGACAAAATTCGGTGTTAAAACTCACTTGACCTAGGCTACTGTAAAGAGTGTGGTTGATCAGTTCATGAAATAGATCGTAGACCCTTTAACCCTTTGCCTCATAGAAACGCCTTAGCAACACGCCTATGTAGGCTATTGTAAAGAGTACGGTTGATCAGTTCATGAAATAGATCGTATACCCTTGAACCCTTTGCCTCATAGAAACGCCTTAGCAACACGCCTCTGTAGGCTATTGTAAAGAGTACGGTTGATCAATTCATGAAATAGATCGTAGACCCTTTGACCCTTTACCTCATAGAAACGCCTTAGCAACACGCCTATGTAGGCTATTGTAAAGAGTGTGGTTGATCAATTCATGAAATAGATCGTATACCCTTTGACCCTTTACCTCATAGAAACGTCCTAGCAACACGCCTCTGTAGGCTGTTGTAAAGAGTACGGTTGATCAATTCATGAAATAGAGCGTAGACCCTTTAACCATTTGCCCAATAGAAACACCTTAGCAACACGCCTCTGTGGTACATGGCACTTGAACACATTGTGAAAAATGGATCATTTACTCATAATGAGCAAATGCTCTATTTTTCACAATATTTTTTAAATCATTCAAAATTGACTTATTCGTCAGTCACCATAAGATATCCATATCTTTCGTCAGATGCTTTCATTGAGGACTAATCTAAAAATAGCATATCAGCTACAGCAATTTTATAAATACTCGTCGATGACCAATGCATGTGTTGAAAATGATGGACTTTTAATTAAGAACAGGTTTGAAAATATTTAAATTGATTGGAAATGGAAACTTTGCTCGTCTCGAGCAAATGTTCTTTTTTCCGCAGTGTTTTCAAATCTCATCTGCTACAACAGGTCAAAGGGCGTATCTACATGTACATGTTTATAGAAGAGGATATCTCTTTAGAGTGCATGCCAAATTGTAGCCTGTAATATTTGTCGTGTGCACATTTTTTTACAAATACTTTTTTATCAGCAATATCGCCTGTTGAAAATGCAATCAGTGTGGTTCCCAGTGAGACGCAGAGACACACACCGAGTCATTCGGTATCTTGATATCTGAATTCAAAACGGTTGAAAATAATCAATTGAGTCGCTCTTAATACTCAGAAGTTTCATTTATTTTAACAGTTTGCAGAGTAGTGTCATCCACAGACCAGATCAATATTTTAGCACCGCATCTGACCTGACCCTCCGCTTTCACCAATATTTTCAAGCTAAGATCATTGCTCAATTTCATATTTTCGACTGCAGACATTGCCCTTAATGTTATTGCCAATGCATTTAAGTTTTGACTGTCAGTGAAATTTCCATTTTTCACTGGCAGTCAAAAGTTTGTTGAAGTGGCAATAGAATTAAGTGATAAATCTAAAGTTGATATTTTGAGATTGAGTAAGAACTCAGCTCCTCGAAATGTTTGGTATAAAAATGCTATACTGTTTGTCTTTGTTCCATGGGACGCCGTGATAATGTCGTCGTTTAAGAAATAGTTTGAGAGAGTCACGGTTTAAACCTTCACAGGCACATTACTGCAGTCGTAATTTACTGATCATTATGTAAATAATTGAATTGGTAAAGTGCTAATTGAACTCAACTCGTATCTACCAATATACACACAGGCATAACTGAGACATCTGTAGGCAAATAGTGTTATACTAAGTTTATTAAACATACATCCGTATATATGTAAAACAGCAATTCAACATATGACATGGAAATATGTACACAGCCATTCTGTCAAAGATTTATAACAGACAATGTTAAAGAAACATTTTTGAAGAAACCGT
>JAULCE010068439.1:0-13141 GCA_032359355.1 Macoma nasuta | reverse complement strand
TCTCAGATTAGACGCCGCCTTAGAAGGCGGCGTCCGATCAGTTCCTTCACTTTTTTGCAACAAAATGATTCCGAATATTAGGTTTTCGTAAAAGTCAAAGTTAATTTAATTATTTCTGTTATTTATTTCGATAACATATTTGATCAATAACCAGTTACAACCGACAATTCTAAATATGGCGGCGAACGGGTTAAAGACCGCAAATGACTAATTTTGAGTGCCTGTGTACTACAGGATTGACTTCTTGATTTAATCATCTACCCCCCTCCCTTCAACACTCCTCACAATGATTCTTTCTATGACACTTTATTCCGTTTCATAAGCCAACCTTTGGGCATTAAAAACTTAACACTTTACCTAATATGCATTTTTAGACTCATTCCCAATGAAAACATCTGATGATAAACAGAATATATATGATCAAGGAATATAATTTCAAATGTTTCTCTTTTTATAAGTTTTGAAAATTGAGCATTTGCTCATTATGAGCAAATGCCCCATTTCCCATGATGATTTCAAAGGTAATGTACTACAGCGGCGTGAATATGCGTTTCTATGATGTAAAGGGTTGACCCTCACATCCTCAAAATCGCCTATTTATAAGCGCCTCAGTAACTGATGGCTTTTAAAAATATTGTAGGATATAGAACATTTGCTCGTACTGAGTAAGTACTCCATGTCCTACGAAATGTTCTAAACAATTCAAAATAAGCACGTTTCGCTCAATCTTGCGAATATGTCCAATCATACCTTGTAGGGTTATCCATCACATTCGATTTGTCAAATTATATACTGAGAGAAACGAAACACCCATACACTTGCATATATTTCTTTCAGATAAAAAGGGTCATTCTTACGTTCATTCTTACTTTCATTCTCACGACACAAAACTCGCCCGATTCATATAAATCAAACAACCCAGATAACTGAAGAATCTAATAGTATGTTTTTTTAATGTTGAGTTGTATATAAATCATCAGCTGTTATAAAATTCATAATATTTCTCTAACAATCAAACCGTTGTCGCCATATTTAATGACTCAAGAATGAATTCGAAAACGTTTGCTTTAATTTCGACACGTTTGCCATGTCCGACTTAAGATAATCTTTAGATTCATCAGTTATTTTTCTGAGTTCAGTGTTACATAAATCGAGCGATTTTTGTAAGAATGGACGTAAAAAAGAGAGATTCAGAGTAAAATTCTTACAAGTAACAGGCGAACAGTTTGTTTCATTAAAGTATGTGTAAATTCATCTAATATATAGTTTCGGTAAAAGCAATGATGAAAATTAAAATATGTAACAAAAAAATACAAAAACGTTGGATAACGGTTTTAATGTTATAACAAATCGATTTAGACATCGTCGACCGGGAACCAAACTAGACTAGAAATATTACCAGCATGCACACGTTACAACACGTTTTACCCACTCAACTCAAAAAGTACCCTTCAAAGATTTTGGACGCATTTTGACATTCTTTCAAACTGTAGACAGTCGAAAGTCTTTATGTCGATAGTCACCAGCGGTGAACACTTTCTATTTGAGTCATCCGGCTGGCTTGTTTTAGGTCAGTGGTTCTACCTAGGTGGTCCCCCGGTCAACGCAGACGGTTTTCTGGGGTCTTTCTCCACTAGCAATTAGCCAGCCGTCACAAAATGACTATAATACTGACGAAGCAACCTAGAACCTAGCACATCAAACGAACAGTGTATCAAAATTAACGGGTTTATTTTATAAGTTCGAATAACCCGAAGTTCGAATTTATTCGAACGTCGGGTAATTCGAACTTATAGAAATAATCCACTCAACGCCGATACATATGCACAAAGCAAAAACTATGTTTCGCGATAAGATTTTAGTTACATATTTCATCATGAGTTCTTCTGAACCGAGTGCGAGATAACGAGGCTCGATGTTACAGTCACATCTTTGTTTTATTTACCATCAAAAACAGAACCATAGTTTTATGAGGTACACTTTGTATCCAAACCTTTTGCTTAGGCATTCAGCAGTCAATACATTTTTAATTGCGCAATACCACACCATGTGCCCCTAAACTGTGTGAAGGTAACTGTTTTCTTACAGGCATGTGGTAAAAAACGTTATAACCTATCACTCCGAATGTCAACTAAAGGCGGAGAATTAGGAACAAACAAAAACTGTACGAATAGAGCACAGGGGCCTTTGCAGTGAGTATATGTATATCAACTATAAATGAAGACTCAGACAATCAAGCTTAAGGATTAACTCTTCACGCAATAGAATCGCATTTTGGTGCCTCTGTAATTGATCACTGTTGAGCTTACCACGACGTCTTGTACAAGGGCGTTGTTTTGAATTTATATGTCAGGTTCAGGCTTTTTTACGACGAAAGCCTATTGCGTTCCTCTGTTTATTTACAACTTTAAGTAATATCGTTAACTAAAACCGATACGATGCTCATATTGTTATAGTCAATTTGTTTACTTGAAAATATACTACACAAACATTTATGAAATATATTTTTTACAGCGAGTAACGGTTGTGAAAGAAACAGCGCCGTGTGCAAATATCACTTGACGTGTAAACGAGGACACAATGACCTCTGGGGGTGTGTTTGTCCGAGCTTACGAATCGACACTTACGTGGCTAAAATGTCCATAGGAAAAAAATACCCTTGTTTACTATCATTAGGGTTGGGTCGCCGTTTGACTATCAAACACTTATATATACTAACATAAGGGTTAGGTCTCCGTTAAACTATCCCAGGATTAGGGTTAGGGAAGGGTTAGCCTATTTTTGTTACGTTTTATTCTGTTAGCGTCATAAGTTTGAGTCTCTTACGTGGATAAAATTCTCCTATGTGGCTAGATTTAGTGTTTAAAAAATAGCCACTTAAGATAGTACGAATACGTAAATTAGCCACATCAGGTCCGATTCGTGGGAACGTCCGTCCGAATGTCCAAAGATGAGTACAAAACCAAACAGATCTATGTCGCCGCTGTACGATTCCATTTATAATCCTTTCCACCTCACGTTTTTTATTAAACTAATTCACACGGAAAGAAACTTGATGAAAAATATCAAAATCAAGTGAAATAAATCCTTTTTTAAATTGTATTGAGATCATTGTAGGAAATAGAGCATTCGCTCTTGACGAGCAAGTTCTCGATTTCCCACAATGATTTTAATAGCCATCGGTTACAGAGACGCTAAATTCGCCTCTATGAAGGAAAGGGTTAATCCTTTATGCAAAAGATTCACCTGTTGACACCTCTGTAGAAGGAGACTTTTGAAAACATGTTTGATTATTGAGAATTCGCTATTAAATAACAAATGTTCTATTTTGTCACAATATTTTGAAAGCCTTTCAGATGTCGTGTTTTCCTTTCCTCTAGATAATCTTCCTACTCATCATATACTTTCATTAAGACTGAGTCTTGAATTAGCATATGGAGTAGAGTGATACTCAGCTGCGATGTTTAACAGGTTGAATCAGATCATGCGAGAAAGTATTACGAGTGATAGATTAAAAAATTCTACTGGCACCGATCGCTAGTAAAACGTATTGACCGTGACCAAACGACACGTCGGATACGTGACTGTTGGTCTGCGTCTACGCTGCTTGAAATGCCGTAAAATTTTAAATCGTTTATCGGCGAACATAAGTGAACAATGATAGATGGTACTTTAGGTAACTCGGCTCCTGAACCAGGTCCAAGCTGTTTGACACTCGGGCAACAGTTTCACCAAATTTCAAATAAATCGAACAAGATTAAAAAAAAACAAGCAGACTTGAATTTTGCGGACTATTGTTTTGGCGGCAGGATAAGGGCTAATATTGTTGCGCCTGAAACGCCATCATTTGAGATAACAATTCACGACACCATATAAACACAGCATACACGTTCGTGTTTGGTTCAGATTAGTGTTCGAAAAAGGCATGCATGGATTAATCCGAGTTCGAGATTAATCCGTTCGACTGTTGCTTGATTTTGCATCATTGTATTAACAAATGCTATGTTTTATGAAAAATAAGTGCAAATATTTCAATTCTACAATTCAATTATGACAGTTTCAATTTGGTAGTTTTATCTTTTTTTCATAAGATTCCATACTTGTGGATAAATCTATAAAACATTGTAAAGAAAAGGGTTAATAACGAAGTGGTGCCCTCTGAAGTTATAGTGTGCTTATTGTTTTCACCTTGTCTAACTTGTTTCAAATTAGTTGAAAGTATTGTCCAGTATTGTTTGAACAGTTACTAACCATAGTTGACGCCAATGTACCAGATGACTTTTGAAATGTTGTGGAAAATTGGGCGTTTGCTCTTAACGGGCAAAATGTTTCATATCCCAAAGCAATTTAAAAACCATATAAAAAGGAATTTCTTTTCTCCAAGATAGCATTCCCTTTTTGTCACGAGTCATCAGATGATGTCATGGCGATTGTTATAGAAGCCCCTACACGCTAATAAAGCGAGTTGTCCCGTATAAGACACTGCGTTACTCGGTGTCTGATCCTAGTCCAAGCCGTAACAGACATATTGCTCTTGTTGCGATAAAGACTAAGCAGTTTATCTTGGTCAAAGTATGATTCTCTTGGCAATCTTGAGTACCGTTTTAACCCGTTAGTACACAAGCTGTTTTTCTACGTATACGAAATAATCTGATTAAAGATATGAAAATCTAGGAAAGTAAAAACTGTTTTTGTTGAATTGTATTGAAATCATTAAAGCAAATCGAGCATTTGCTTGATACGAGCCAATGCTCCATTTTCTACAAGGTTTTCAATAGCCATCAGTTACCAAGGTGCTAAAATGCGCTTCCTTGGAGAAAAGGGTTAAGATTCGAGTCCCTTCATCATACACAGTTCTGCTTAGAAACTACATATATAATTGTTTCTTACATAACTGATGTTATCAGTCTGATTGTCGTGTATCATATACGAGAGCGAAGAATACAAACATTAGAACAGATGCACCGGTGTGTATATCGGTTATGTTTGGTGCATTTTACCACCGTGTACTGCTACGTGATTATTCAAGGGATTTCGCAAACAAAGTATGTAATGCCTGTACATTCAATGTCATACATTGTCATATCAGTAAACAGGTATCTGTACACGTCTCTTCTCGTCTCATCATCCGGCTGACCTGGGTGCCATTTAACAGAGTCGGGCTCCTCTCCGTAAGTGTACTCCCACTTTCCGCCCACATCCTCACGCCGTCCATTGATCCATACAATTGGCTTAACATTTAGGCTGGTAAAAAATGCAGACAAGGCCTCAAATTTAACCTTAGTGTTCATATTTACAACATGACCTTTGTCTTTTTGGCACTCGTTTTGTGCCTTGCTGGGTGTCACATTTGACGTACCGAAATACTTAAAACAGTACCCACTTGTAAAGGTATAGTCCTCGGGACAAACAATAGATCCCTCACACAGCTCTGACTCGGTCTGCGCGACTTCTTGTTCCGCTAAGAAAGTACATATAGAAGTGTTCCTTCCACACTCCCTGGTCCTGTTTTTTATTCCAAAGTTCCCATCTTGCATACTACATGCAGTCCAGGCTGACCATTCTCCACAAGGATGCATCTGACACAGCTGTGCTAAAACAACACCTTTTTCTTCCGATATCTTCGTCTCCAGCTTAGTTTCTAGCTCTTCAATATGTTTGTCCTTATTAGCTATTTCCTTAGCTAAATTTGTTGCGTTCATTTTAACCTCTTCACTGAATTTTTCCATCACCGATTCTCTATTTATCAAAGACTTCCCAAGAAGTCTGAGGTATATGTTATTTAAAGACCTTCCTACGCCTAGAATATAATTTCCATTCAAATTGTTTGTAGACGCATCTTCGCTGTCGGCTGTCGGCGCACCTTTTGTCATACAAAGTACCGTAATCCATGCAAACACTAGTCCAGCGACCAATTCCATCTTTTAACTGTTACAGTCGTTCATAAATACAATAGTGTGTTATTGTATATTGAAAACGAAGACTGTGACGTGTAGATACAAGTTGGTCGCAATTCCGTACTTCGTGGCTTGAAAACAATTGCGATGTTCTTTCCACGTGTATTGGTGAATATCTGATCACATCTGACTCATTTGGATTATGAAGTTAGGCGTTTCCCATAAAGAGCTTGCTGTGTTACTCTTTACCCTATTTATACAAACAGCTTACTTCTAAAGTCGAAGAAACATTTGTTCTTTAACTGATTACGTCTTTTGATTCCCACAGAAATGAAATCTTAAAAAATGTTGTGGTGTTGCCATTATATCATATTATTTGCATTGCGTTTGCGCTGCGTTAGCTTTTAAATGTTAACAAATAGCATTTCTTCCACTATGTCACAAATATATGTTTAATGCGAATCCATGCAAATGCATGTTTTTAACATTATCAAAAGGTGTGCATAATGATTTGGTTTAATCCACATCGTCATACGTACAACCAAACCTGTCTTGGGCGGCCATTTTGAAGGGTAACATGGGACCATTAAGAATAGGTGGTCGGTCATTGCTGAACGAAATATATGCATAAAGCTCTTTGTATAGCTTTACTGAATTACTTCATGCTTCATTAAGCAGCCACCTGACATAAAGGCAAACATTGCCTCATTATTGAATGGCTGTTTATTACAAGTCTGACCGTAATTTATAAAGGGAAAGTCTGTAAACTACAAATAAGAGGCATTAGAAAGGGAAATTTCAATTTAGAAATGTCGGAAATGAAACGTTTGCTCGTTTCCCCCATCGTACACCATATTGTCGAAGACAAATTGTTTATTTGGTAACCGCTGAACTCGCTGTGAAAATTGTCGTCTGCTCAGATTATCGCCTGCTTGATGAGTGGATCTTGTCAGATTAGTTTCAAGTTTCGTGAAACTATGACATGAATGTTAAATGGCTATAATTCTAATCAGGCGCCAGTAACTCTGTACCAACACAGTCGTGATTAGCGGGATAAAAGTTAACTCTTAACTTCATAGATACACTCTATGACACAGCTGTAGCAAATGACTTTTGCAACGTTTGTAGGAAATTAAGCATTTGCTCGTCAAGAGCAAATGAGAAATACCATTTTCATTTTGCCTAGACATTCATCGTTTTCATCAGATTATTTCATTATTTTTCTCCAACCTTTTATATATTCTTGACACAAATGTTTTTCAACTGATTTGTCAGTTTTCTGAAGACGGGCAGATGTCGGTTATTCAAACGCATTTCGAAGAAAGTGAATATAACATAATGCACACTGTTATTTCTCAAGCTGTTGTAATTTGAATCATTGTGGTGCCCGTCGTTTTTCCTCAAATTAATGAGATGCTTTCCACAAACTATTAAATACCGATTAGGCCTGTTTTCAAGGATATGATATACTCACGTTCAAAGCTTAAAACGCTGTATTTCGTTATTGATATATCCTTTGAACTATAGGAAAGATATAATATTTGTTATATGAGCAAATGGTCTATTTGAAACAACGTTTTCAAAAGACGCGTATAAGAAGTGTATATTTTCCGTAACTGGTTTAATTTCAACTTGAAAACAAGATAGTCCATGTTTTCCACACTAACTTTGTGAGTCACTATAACGTCTTATCTCAGCAAATAATAATGTATTGCGATTATGGTGAATTCCGGTTTGAGGGTCTAAGTTAACAGGCGTATTTAGAATGCTAATATTCTTATTTCTTCACCAAAACCCAATGGAGTGACCACTCATTACAAGCGTCTTGAAAAGACGATTGTAACGAGTAGTCACTCCATAGGGTCTGGTGCAGAAGCTTTTGTTGACATACGCGAAAGTAAAACGGAATTCAACAGCCGCAAAGCATTATGTTCAAAGCATTATGATCTGCTGAAAAGTCGAGTACATGTATATTGATGTTGACACT
This sequence comes from Macoma nasuta, assembly GCA_032359355.1. NCBI lineage: Eukaryota > Metazoa > Mollusca > Bivalvia > Cardiida > Tellinidae > Macoma > Macoma nasuta. The sequence goes on along the minus strand of JAULCE010068439.1, from coordinate 5,257 downwards.
ATACAGACCGGTGCTAAAGTGTGCGGCGTCATCTATGACAATGAATGCGAGTTACGGATGGAGGCCTGTGAGAAGCAGATGGACAAAGTAATAGCCTCGCTTGGAAACTGCGGTAAGTGGTTGACTACAGATACCCCATATAACAACTCTCGAGTTACACAGCTCACTTATAGCGAAAACTGTTATTTTGCTTGATGTAATGCTAATTGCGTAGCCCTGTTCTGAAATTAAAAAGTCTTGCTTCAAAGAGTAACTGTGTTTCTATCACGGTACATGTTCAAATAACTACACATTTTTATGAGTGCTTACCATTACCATACGGTTTAATTTTAATCAAGACTGTCGCAGGGATAACATCTGAATCTGAGCATTTTCCGTAGGTCTAAAAAATCATAACATATTCATTTTTCCGACGTCACAGGACAAATAGAACTCAGACCTATCAAAAGGCGTAGACTAAAACTCATGTCCTTGTTATCAAAACAGTATTTAGGCATCGAAGTTGCAATATGATATCCGTTTAAAGGTATGATGTGATGTTGAGCACATTCAGACTATGAAAAGACGCCACGTCTGAGACATGGCGGCTGGACTTGGTTTTACACTTTGCAATACTCAAGAGCCTTTACTCCAATGATGCCGATGATTTATTATTTAACCGCTGCAGTTGAAACCATGTAAACACATCTTTTGAAAGGAGGTTTATTCGACAGCTACTACCCTCAAGTGTTTAGCAAACGATAAGTGGATTTATAAGTTGTTTACAGAATTGTTTCGAATCCTCTTCTCTATTTGTCTTGAGTGTAACCTTTAGCCTGCTGAGAAAACTGACGTCGGTGAAAATTGTCGTCTGTATCCCTTTTTTTTTAAATGTGTCCGCTTATCTAATTATTAAGTGAGGCTATAGGCTAAGGGTTAAAAATCATTGAACTGATTCAGACGCCGAATTCCTCGGCGTCTTTTATTAATCCAACATGTTTGAATATTCAATTACGGACGCGATCAGTAGGACAAGGGTTAAAATTGCAAATGTTTTGCAGGGACCAAGTAACGAGCGCATTTAAAATCCTAATTGATTTTATTTCTTTACTACACCCTGCCGTGTGACCACTTGTTAGAATCGTCTTTTCAGGACGATTCTAACAAGTGGTCACACCGTAGAGTTTGGTGAAACAAAAATGTTTTTTTTGTAAAAAAATGTATCCTTTACGCATGCTTATCTATATTTCAGCTGTTTACGTTCCATAATAACGATCATATTCTGCACAGCGATGTATCATACCGTCGGTGTTACTCTCGAATAGACGTAATTGCCATCTGGTCAAAATTATACCCATTATGCATGCTTATCTGTAGCTGTTTACCTTCCAGAACAACGATAATACTCTCTACAGAGTTTTATCATACCGTCGATGTTTCTGGAACAGACGTTATCGCCATTTGGTCTAACGATAGTTTAGAGAACACCGACGATATCATTCATTTATTGGCTTACACTACCATCCACATGCTATATTAAGACTTATCCGCGTGATTGATAGAATTTGGTGGCATCATTGTCTTCCTCCCTGATAATGTGGTGATGCTGTTATTTATTGTTTAAACGCTCACGAAGTGCAAACACAATGCAAAAAAATGACATAAAAATATGAGTATCCAACAGTTTGAAGTTTCTCCCACTGTACCTAAAAGAATTCGAAGGAAAACGTAGATCAAATCAAGCGCATGAAACTGAGTTTGAAAAATTGAATAATTATAAGATTTTGAATTGAGATATTATTTTTTACTGAGTTATTCGGTGTTAGGTCTGACCCCAAATTTTTAGACACTAATATCATCTTGAAAAGAAAGGTCAGACCATTGTAAATGTGTCATAGTGTGTTTTGTTGCTTTTGCGTAACAATAGCGTTTAAACGGTAAAGAAGACCGTTTGTCCATCTGTTCAAAGTTGATATTGCGCCAGGAACAGCTTTCATTATTAAAATTCTAGTCTAAGAGCTAAAATGTGCTGAATATCAAGATTCCAACGTCAAATATCCTGTGGCAGATTGTAACGTACTTACCGTTGCAAATAGCTTAAGGGCTTGATCAGACGACGAGTAACTCGGCGTCTGACCAAGCTCCAAGCTGTTTAACACTCAGATTGTTCTCATTCTACAAAAGAAAGTTAAAGGAATATATCAATAAGAGCAAACGACAAAAAGTGCAGACGAAAATATCGCAGACGACAATGGTCGGAGATATAGACCTTCTATTGTTTTGACTGCGAGTGAAAACTTTTAGTGCACTGGCAAAGACATTGAATGATAAATCCAATGTTGAAATTTTGAGCTTGAGCGAGATCCTAGCTCAAGATGTTTAATGAAAGCTAAGTCTTATGAGAGCTTTCTGCATTACTTTTGTTTTGCATTAAGAGACAACTTGTTCTTAGTAATCGCTATGATACACATATACTTTATTTCATGGCTGCTTAAGTCATATTTGACCGTATAAATAACACCGGGTTATCCCAAACAATAGAAATGTAATAATAAATATTTTTAAGTGGAAATTTCAGCAAAGTGTGACCTGTCTGATGTAACATTATAGTAAATGAAGATATTGAGTGTTTTTTTAATGTAAAACAGGTGAAAGGTTATATACTAAATTATAATAATTACCTGAAAATGCCAAATCTAATCATGACACGTCATCATGACATCAACACGTTTTCTTAATTACTAAGCAAACACAATTTTATTGTATCGTCTTCAATTTAATATAAAACAAATATCAGAAATGATTCATAAATAAATGTCTAACAGCGACATGAAATGGTATTAAATATTCTGATACACCCAGTGTAATATTATACAGTTTGCACCCTGCTGCAATTTCCACTTTAAACTATTTATCGTTACACTTTTATTATGCTGGTACCCTTTACACACACTATAACACAATCAAACCTGTCTTGGTAGCAATCTAGGTTACGTGACCATCTGTCTTAACCCTTTAACCGCCATTGGAGACTCAAATCGACCTTGAAAAAAGTGAAGGCGGCGTCTGATTAGATACTTCACTTGTTTGCAACAAAATTGTATCGAATATTAGGTGTTCGGAAAAGTCAAAGTTGATTTCATTATTTCTGTTATTTATTTCGATAAAATATTTGTTCAATAACCAGTAACATCCGACAATTAAAGACCGCAAATGACTAATTTTGAGTGCCCGTGTAATACAAGTTTGACTTCATGATTTAATCAATTATCCCCTCTCCCTTTAACACTTCTCAAAATGAATTTTATCTATGACACTTTATTCTATTTTATGAGCCACCCTTTGGCATTTAAAGCTTATATTACCTAATATACTTTTTAAAGACTCACTCTCAATTAAAACATCTGATTAAAAAAACAGAGTATCTATGATCAAGGACATTTCACTTTTAAATATATCTTTAAATATATTTACAATTTTTAAAATATTTGAAACACTCGGACATTTAAAAAAGCGCTGACTCGGCCCTTCTTCAGCGCTACTATTCCAGCATCTAGTCACGAAATTTACCATTTGTATTCATTTAAAAGTAGAATTGGGTGTCCTCTAAGATTGCAAACAGTACAGACCCTGACCAGCCACAACGTCAGTGACGTGGCGGCTGGTCTGGGGCTACATTGTTTGCTATGTCGGAGTGCCCCATTTCGCATGATGCTGGCCATATGTCTTGTACAGTGTAATTCCAGATAACATGCACAATAGGTGGTACGGTTTTCACAAAGCGTCTCAAGTCGAGATCTTGCTCAAACTCAAAATTTCAAAATTGGATATCTCATTCAATTTTATCGCTACTGCACTAAAATTTTGTCTGCCTGTGAAACATTCCATGTTTCACAGGCAAACAAAATTATAGTGCAGTAGCAATCAAATTGAGGTTTGAGCATGATCTCGACGCGAGACGTTTCGTGAAAGCCGGGCCTGGCACTAAGAATTTCCAATTGACTGAACATCTTGGGTAATATTACTCCTTCCAACTGTTACAGTTGTATCACAATGTGAATTTCATTGCACATGTACCTCTCAATTACTTTGGAATCAAAGAAACAACTTTTTGAATCTCTATGACAACAAGAAATAGCACTATCCTATCTCCATGGAAACTGATCCCTGGCAACCAATCAAATTCTCTGTTAACACACGGGCACTTTAATCTGATTCATCTTCTCGTCTTTGGGATTGTACCCCATGTTTTTCCGTAACAAGAACATGTGAATATCCTTGAACGTCGGCCGTTCACAGTCCGAGCGGTTCCAGCACTCCACCACCATGTCGTAAATTTCCCTCGGACAAACGACGGGCTGAGGCAGAATTATGTGTTGGTTATCGTTTCTATAGTAATGTCCGGCATTAGCGATGACTTGATCGTCGTTGAGGTTATCGAAAGGTTGGTCACGGGCGAAACTCAGAATCTCCCATAATGTCACACCGAAGGACCACACATCTGACTTAGTCGTAAATTTACCCTGAAGATAAGGACAATAAATTAGTGACAAATTGACATTTATATTCCAATAATGAAGTTTTGGAAACTGTTGTAGTATAATCTTTATTACTCCAGTTTGATATTTAATTAACTGTTATAAGGCACTGAAAGCAAAATAACTCTTTACAATACACCTTTTAATGCCTCTGAGGTAAATGACTATTAAAAAACAATTTAGGAAATGGAATAAAAGATCCAAGTATTTTGTGTGTTTGAGGCATACAGTGCAGACTGACTGTTCAGACAGCTCCTGCAGTAGCTGTCTGATCTGGGTCTGCAATGTTTGAAAAAGGCATGAAAACAAATGATGTGGAATAAAAAGTTTACCAGTAGTATGGACTCCCATGCCATCCAGCGTATGGGCAACACCGCCTGGCCTTCGATTCTGTAATAATCCGCGCTGTAGAGACTCCGACTCATACCAAAGTCAGAGATTTTGATGGTGAAGTTGGTTCCGACTAGACAGTTACGGGTGGCCAGGTCGCGGTGGACCATGTTCAGGGACTCCAGGTACTTCATGCCAGAGGCGATCTGGGACGCCATGTAGATTAAACAACCATAGCTGCAAAAATAGTGAGAAAATACAATTACTGACTTGCAGATACTAACCTTTTACACCATAGACATGCTTTTTGACACCACTGTAGCAGATGCATATTGAGAACATTGTGAGAAATGGACCATTTCGAGGGGTGAGAGCAAGACTATGCTAAGTGCCTTCTTATAAAGAAGGCA
>JAULCE010068328.1:0-13146 GCA_032359355.1 Macoma nasuta | reverse complement strand
TATCCAGATGAGACGCCGAGTAACTCGGCGTCTCATCCGGATCCAAGCTGTTTGACACTCGACCAAACGTTTTACCAAAGGTCGAGGGAGTGTGTTATGTCTTGAACGGAAGTAGACAAATTATTTGCGCATGTGCACAGCCTGTCTGGCAGTGAAGGGGTTAAAAGTCATGCTTAGTTATCGCAATACGTTGTCTATTTATTAATAATATTATTTACAGATAAAGAAATCCGTTTTAATCATTGCAGAGTTATGTAATTATATTGTTCGTCATTTATTACTTTAACATACACTTCAACTATCGAGATCTATAAATATGCGTAACCCAGACTATAACTTTCCAAAATATCAGGTGCAGAAGAAAGACTCATCTATTTTAGTAAGCAATTTATCACACAAGAATCTGAAGTGTTGAACATGTTACGCTGGTGAACACATATATGCTATCAATCAAATGACACAAAAATGCGTGGGTTACAATACAATTAAACCACTCTAAACCGGACACTTTTTTACAAAAAAACAGATGTGTTGTAATTGCAGGTGGCTGCTTAATGAAGGCTGAAAGTAATTCAGAAAGCTCCTACGATGTAGCCTGTCTTAAAAACATTATTCTAGTTATATTTTCGGCTGAGAGAGAGGTCTGCTCAGAGAAATTTTGCTGTATTGGCTTTCGGACTAACTCTCTGCACTGGCTATGCTTGAAGCTGAAACATACACCTTATTCCAGTTGACCAAATTGCATTGCGGCTATGGTGAATTCCGGCTTCAGGGACTTAGATACAGTGTGTATTTAAAATGCTAATATACTTATTTCTTTACAAAACCATATGGAATGACCACTGATTAGAATCATCTTGAAAAGACGAGTTTAATGAGTGGTCATTCCATAAGGTTCGGTGAAGAAACTATTGCTTACATAAGAGAAAGTTAACTATGTAGTTCACCATGTCGCAAAGCATTATAGTCTACTGGAAAGTCGAGTATACAGAGCGTATTTCCATCTGCATAAGGTATGGTCTGACGCAATTTTCGAAGCCGATTTTTTGCATCATATTTTGATTGTCAATAAAATATTGAATATTGAATAGCGTAGTAGTACTCGGTGTAAAATCCAAATACACTCTATTTTAAAAACTCATTCAATTTGATCTTCGTGAAATTCGAACAAGATATCCCCTATATCCATAAAGCAAAAAGTTTGTGTTCTAAATATTTTGTAAACCATGGTTTCGATTTAACCGAGATCGACAGTCAGAACATATTCATTATTGTTAGAGCCGTGTACAGTATGTAACTCCGTGATGATAATTATGGTAAGGATATTCATGGGTACATTAACGTCCCTTCAAAGAATACACTCATTCGTGTATTTCATTTGCCCTTCTCTCTTCTCTTAATGCTTCAACCTAACACCACTACGATTTTGTTTTAAATTCTCCCTACTATTATTTTTCTCGGTTCGCTAAATTGTTGTACTGGGTAACATGAAGAGTTATATACATTATTGAAAGATTAAGTGTGAACGTCTTAAAACATGTCCAAATGTATGCATTATCTACATTGTTTTAAAACTTTGTCACAGTATGTTTACAATTGGAACATCGGGTTTTAGTGTTTCTCCAGCTGTTTGACACTTGCCTTATAGTTCTATTGAAATATTTTGGTAAATATTAATGAAAAAGCCAACTAGACTTTGAACAGACTGCTAATTAGGTAGTCGTCTGTATTTTGTGGGCGAAACGGAAATCTATCTGCAAACAGTTTGAATCTAGATCAAGCACCGAGTAACATAAAGTCTACACTGCATCCTATCAATTTGGTAAAGAATTCCATTTTCTTTAATATACTTTGAACATTCATGCAGACGATAACATTTGCAGATGACATACATAGTTGTGTGTTGAAGGTTAAGATAAATAAAGATGGATGCTTATGACGTAGGGTAATTATCGTTTTCCTAGTTTGCAATTTGCGTCTTTCAAGACATCACAACGTTGAAATAACACCTGTGTTATTATACTGAAACGTTTGATATATATCTTATTGAAGTCGTGGATACAACTTTTTTGTGCATTTAATAAACAAAACTATTAGTATGTAAAGTTTATTTTATAAAGTGTATCTTTTCCATGAATGTACAAAAACGAAAAGCCGATATAAAATCAAAAAAGAGAAAACAGTATATGATAAAAAGGATGTTTTTCTTCGAGCAAGCAAAAAACATGAATTGCGCAATGTTTTGAAAACTTTGTGAAAAGTGGAACATTTTCTCAATGTGAACAAATGCTACATTTTCCTCAATGTTTACAAATGTCATCTCCTATAAATGCGTCTAGATGCGTATTTATGGAGTAATTATAAAAGAGGCAGGTTTCTCGTTTTACCACCAGCATCACGTTATGTTGTCCTCTATTACAACATCATTGTTTATGTTTATTCTTGTCAGATGGTGCGTCAGAAACTGACATGGCGTTCCATTAACGTCTGAAACGAAGATCTTGTTAAAACTCAGCAAAATCGTACCTAATTTTATTGCTATTGCACTAAAAGTTTGACTTGCATTGAACAATAGAATTATTTTTGACTGTCATTTTTTGTGGTGGCAATTGAATTAATGAGAAATCAAACGCTATATGTTTGATTCAGCAATATCTCATTTGAAGAATTTAACTGAAAGACAAGCCAGGTATTCACGTTGTTTATCGACCGTGTGTCTTCTTCAGGAGCCTACAACCTTTTACGGTTGTTCTTACTTATGAACAAAACACATTGCTATCATAATTACTATTAAAACGATATTTAAAAATGAAAGCATTTAAGATTAAGTTGACAAAATCATGCAGAATACAATGGGAAATAAAAAATGTGCCCGGTCGGTTAAACTTTGTTGAAAAAATAGACATGTGAAACCCATAACTGCATATGCACATTCACAATGAAAGCATATTACTTGAGAGAAATTCGATATGCAGAATGCTTTCGTGTCAATCCATTTCATGGCATTTATGTACATATTTCATGCGGTAAAAGATTTGACGAATAAAATATGTTCAAACTAAAGTATATTATGAATATGAATATTATCTAGAAGGAAAGAAAATTCCAATTTTGAATCATTGTGGAAATGGACCATTTGCTAATTTAGAGCAAATGCTCTATTTCCAACTGTTTTGATAGCCATCTGCTACATATGCATCAAAGGATGTTTGTATGGAATACATCGTTACATACCGGTTTGTTTTTGTCATTCTTGAGACTATCGAAACGCGTTTATTGTGGCTTCATTATCTTATCAATATTCTTAACCATAAACTATTCAATATTTGCATAAATATGCGCCCCTGCCTCTAATGCCAGCGCTGTTTAATTGAAAACAATCTATGTTGGTAAAGTTGAGGTAGAGTCAAGCGTAATGGTCTCTCAAAGTACGAGTATTGTCATTAAAAAGTCAATACCCTTCTGGGGACGAAAGCAAACAATATAAACTGGTTTGGGGTTAAAATAGCGATGATCGTGGCGGTAATTCAAATTGGTCTCCAATAAAAGCAGGCTTGCCTCAGGGATATATGTAAGTGTCTCTTACTTTTCTAATATACGTATGTTTCAAACATCAATACCAATATTCGCAACTTTGCAGATGACCCAAGTTTATATCTGATAGTTGATCATGCTAAACGGACAGCTATAGGATTTTTCAAAACGACGAAGTGAAATGTTCTGATTGGGTCGACTGTTTTACCTAACCAATTGAACCATCTAATTTTAATTATGTCAAACAAAGATGTATCAGAAGACGAAGCGCACATTGCATAACATTAAAGTTCATTAAAAACCAGGCTTGGCAGCGAATAACTATTATGCGTTAAGTTAAATACAGTTTAAAATTGTCCATAGGACACATATTCCCCCGTTTCCATTTGGTCAAAATCGCCATATTTTATCAAAATCAAGGCCCATAACATACATATTAATTGCGATTGGATGGAAATACCCAGGTGCACAAGTTAACACCCTGAATAATATATCCATAATGTTTCAAGTCTGTAGTACCAATACCTTTAGAGTTATGCGTGACACAAACATTTTGGGACGTACGGGCGGGCAAATGGACGGACGGACGGACGGACAGACAGACAGGCAAAGGCAAACCTATATGTACCTCTGTTTTAGTGGTTGGGGCATAAGAAATACAACATATAAATGATATCAGAAACTATTTTATTTCTCTACAATATGCTTCTTAATTTAAATCCTGTCTATCTTTCATCAATGGTTCCATATTTGCGTCAGCAAAGACTTGCAGTGTAATGAACACGTCCCAGTAATGTAAGGACTACAAGATGTCGGTCTCAGTTACTTTCCAACTCATTCTTGGTGTCAGTCATATCTCACAGGAGTTACTTATCTGATCAAGTTCGTAACGCAGAGCTAGTGAGACAGTTGTAGCATTAGAACGCCCTCTATACAGAATCACAGCACCAAATTGTATAAACGTTGGTTAAGTTAGCCTATGGTTAAACCTCAACCATGGGTCAACTTTAATCCATTTTGGTTAGCTAACCGAAATGGATAAACCATTGTATAAACATCTCTCAACAATTAGTTAACCGCACAACATGAGCTGGGTTAGATTTAACCGAGTTGATTTTTGGTCAATGTTTTACCAAACTTTTATACAATCACCAACCCAAGCGTTAACCAGAAAATATGGTAAACCGAGTGGTTAACTTAACCAACATTTGTTAGTGGTTGTTAGATGTTAAGCTTTTCTTTATTACTATCCTGAATACTGGAAAGCCCAAATCGTGGACACGCGCCTCAAAACAAACAGTAGTTTATTAAATCTATGCTTTATTCAGAAAGAAACATTTTTTAGTCTCATCTCTGCTTATGTGGGAAAACAGAAAGTACTGATCACTTTTTGCTAAGATACCGTTTATTCCAAAATCCATGCCATAGCTTCGAGACAAATTCAGCAGGATACACCACGTACAAAACGCACAGCCGACCGAGCAGCAAGGAAACCAATTCACTCAAAACAAACACGCACACTTTCAGACCCGTATATACCGTAACAACAAATTTAGTCTTAGTGATAACCCGAAGCTTGCCGTTGAAACAAACATCTCTAACTTTAAAGCCGTTCATACATTCATTCGAAAAAGTGGACGATTTAACTGAGAACCAAAGTCAAATAAAACATACCCCAACCACATGTTTATATCTTGACAGTCTTCATTCCAGTATTTTTTGTAATTTGAATTTAACCCTGTATAATAACGTATCAGCGGCATCTAACACCTATTCCTGTTAAAAACAGGTTTTCCCTAAAAAATACGATTTTTTTGCCATACAAAACTGTGCTGATTCGTTAATATAGAACCTAAAATAATGTCTCGTGATATAAAAAATGCAATAAAAGTTATATTTATAAGTAACTTGGTTGATTGAAGTCAACGACTTCCTGTTTATTATCTGCGGCGAAAGGCCCCGAATATTTTCCAGTCGCTCTCGGAAGCCGTCTATGTTGTCTCTAATTTGCATAAGCATGCACACACATGTAACCAGGCATTTTAGTTCCCCTCGATATAACCAAATATGTATCGCTTTCAGTTTATACAATATATTTGAATGATACTAAAAATAGAAAAAAGTTAGCCGTGGTTGTAGAGGGTTTGTACATGTTAAGGTTATTTTAGAGGAGTGGAGGTTCGAATTCCGCTCAAGAATAAAGTGTTTTTAATATATTTTTTATATAACCTTGCATATGTACAATGCACGAAATCGTCGTATGTTTTGTGCGTATCTATCGTCAGATGAATTAAATTAATTAAACTTGAAATAATTTATTCGCATGTGTTACTCGCTGGACAGGCGGACACTCTATTACTATAGGGATTTGCGTGCAATGTAGCTTCATTCTACAGACGTGAAACGCAACTGGACTGCAGATTTCGAGGATATTTGACGTTGGATTCTGAGACAGACAAAGTATTCTAAACTGACACTGTCTGTTACCGAAAAAAATAGCATGTACCTAATACCAATTATGAGAATGATTATTTTTAGAGATATAAACAAACATGAAAAGAGAAACATTCGTATTTAAATCTGCTCTGTTTTTTATTGCAGGTAAACATATTTATCTGCTTACAATGAGAAACGCGGGTTGGGGAATGAAAGGCATTGCAGTCATCGACAATAACCTCTACACCATCATACTTACACACACATTTATGGTATTTCTTTATTCATGTAGTAAAAGAGGTACATGGATACATACGTACATTAATATTCATATCAAGTGACCTTCCGATGTATAGACGAGAGTTTCCGAGCTTGAATCCGTAACCTGTTATGTAAACAAACCTTGGTAAAAGAGTATCCAGTCTTTTTAAGAAATCGATACTCAACATTCAAGCATTTGGAAAGGGTCACGAATTCGACGGTAATATTGTTTATAATTTATGCAAGCATTTCTTTTACGAATTTTAAAAGAAAATATGGTTAAATCTGTTATAAAATACTTATTCCATGATGTGATAAACGTAAACATGTATATATGTACAAGGACAAGTCGTTTCCTCGGAGAGATTCTTAATGACCAAAAAGCTTCGATTCTTAAAACACTACTAAACTATATCTAGTGTTAAAGTGATCATCCCGTCGACAAAAAGGTTACCCTGATCCTAATTCTGTATCGAAAGCATACCATATATGTTTTTTTTCGATACATAGTAACGGCCAAGGATTTCTTTTATTTGTACTTTTTCGATGCAAAATAAGAATCCGGGTTCTTTTTTATGGGAACTTTTTTCGATGCAACATTAGGATATGGGTTTATTTTTACGATTTATTTTGTGTACAAAATTAGGATCCGGATTCATTTGTTTTTTGGTGGTTTTTCGAGGTACAAGTAGGGTCCGGGTTTATTTTTATAGTTCGTTTTCGATGCAGAATTAGGATCCGGGTTTATATTTCGATGTCGACCCACGGGTCCGTTTTCAACGAATGTCACATTACGGCATAATAACATTACACCTGCAATCCATTGAAATTACAAAAGTATCCATTGGTTTTGTTTATTCATTTCCGCCACAAACTTTTTAAAGACTGACCCCCAAGAAAGTATCTTGTGAAAAATATGAAAATAAATGCAAAAAAAGTGCCATTGTTGAATAATATTGAAAGCATTGAAGAAAAATGGAGCATTTGTCGTTACGAGCATATACTCCAATTTCTACATTGTTTTTATAACCACCAGTTAGTAAAGAGGTTACAGATTCGCTTTAAGATGCATCCAATGAGGAAAGGGTTATAACCACTCTGCCATAAAGAAACGTTTCTTGACGCCTAGATAGCAGATCATTTTTGATAACATTGTGGGGAACTACATTCCATAATTATAATTTTGTAAAACCATTCAAAATGCATTTTGGCTTTCTCCTATTTATATCTTTTTTTCCTCAGATGCTTTCATAATGAAACTCAATGTAATATATGAAGTATGGGACCTGGACTAATTAGTCATATGATTCACATATAAGTTGGCATGTTGATTTGTTATCAACCAATGTGTCGACTTAAGACTTCAGGAAAGCAAGGCATGATGAAATACACTTGAAGAGGTTTTAGCATAATCCAGAGATAGAGATGAGCTTGCGTACATGATATATTTGTGACCAAAACTTCTATATTTCTTCACCAAACCCTATTGAGTGACGATTTTAATGTTTAAGACGATTCTAATGAGTCGTAACTTCATAGGCTTTGGTGTAGAAATAAGGATATTAGCATTTAAAATACGCACTTTATCTGGGGCCCTGACAACTACATAACAATATTATTCAATGTATAAAGGTCACTTTGCCATGAATCAATCACCAATCCGCGGTGGAGCGGAAACAATGCATCTTTCTTGTAGTGTTACATTTTATAAATTAAGTATAAATAAGGTTATAACTAGAATGTTGAATTGTGCTGAGCTAACCAGTTTGAATTAACCATGGAAAGATAAAGTTGATTTTTAGTTTACGCTTATTTCGTAAACAAGAGAATAAATTAAACGAAAACTGGGACGTTATATATAAAGCATACGATCAAAGCTAAGCTATGAAAGTTATAAGTTTATACCTTGTTGCACTTATAATTTGTGTTATTTTAGTTTTGTGTAGTAAAGAAACAACAGCCCAGCTCTCTCGAGGAAATTCAGGTATGTATAAAAATGAGTTTCTACCCTTCTCACTACATTATCATCCTCTTTGTATTCACATGGGGTACCGGGCTGAAACCATTTATATTGATTTACCGGTTTCGATCCGATTTTTACCGGTTCGGTTGTGGTTAAATATTGCATCTAAACCCGAACCAATATAATGCACCTTTAAAACGCACCATGAGAAATGTTGATAGTCTTGAGCCGGTTCGTACGCCAAGTCATTCCGGTTTAATAATAATAATAATAAATTTAATAATAATAATAATAATAATAATGGTAATAATAATAATAATAAATCTATTTAAAGAAGGTAACACATTAAGATATACAGTAAGAATATACTTTTTACAATGCGGCCATCTATAAAACAATGCAAACAAACATGACACACAAAATAAAAAAAATCATAGCGAATCAGAGCATAAATGTATCTTGTATGTTAGTATGTATTGGTCTGCTATGCCCTCACAACAGTTTAAGATTCGAATATGATTGTCATTGTTTTGGTATCTATTTTGTGTTTGTTCAATATTGCACATGTTGTTATATTATTTTTGATTGTATATTGATCGATGATTAAGTTACTCTTTCAGTTAAATTCAAAATCATATTAAGTGTATATGTATATTATCTTGATATTATAAAAATATAATATTTCTTGGAGAAAACTGTAGTTTATTGGAAAACGACTTAAGTACGGGCACACTAAATAAACACTAACTCTTTAGCGCTTTCACCGCCATAGGTGACTCAAATCGACATTGCTAAAAGAAGAAGTCCAATATCAGATGCCGCATTATAAGGCGGCGTCTGATCAGGTACTTCTTTTTTGCAACAAAATGTATTCGAAATATTAAGTTTCGAAAAAGTCAACGTTTATTTGAATATTTCTGTCTTCCTTTCGTAGAATAATTGATCAAAACACCATTTACAACCGATAAGGCGAAAAGGTTAGCCCAGAGAATCACCATGGGTACTGGCTCTTTAGCATAAAAATATGTAAAACATTTCGGAAAATAATAATTTCCTTGTGACGGTTGATATTATATTTCCTATGATGTTTGAAAAATAAATAAGATAGAAACACCCTTTTGACTATGGTCAAAGTTAGACTAGGGTCGAAGTTAACCTGTTCATCAGAACCTAGTTGTGTGATTAAATATAACATAGCATTTAAGGTAAAATATTAAAAAGTTAATGATTATATTTCAATTGTTGATTTCCTACCCGTTGACACAAGAAGGTATAACAGCAAGTTTTTCATCTGGAAAAGTTAACGCCAGCTAAGTGTCCTATATATGTAATTCACTTCAAACCCTCGGCATTGTTTAAAAAATGCGTAGGAGCAATCTTATTTAAAAGACACCTCCGTCTCTTTTGCATAACCACGGCTGTGTTAGTCTGCAACCATGGAAATATACGAAAACTTTTACCTAGTTAAGTCCTCGTTAAGTCAAACCTATTCGATACTTTATGCTTTACGAAAGCCATACCGTAAACTCTAAAAACGGCTTTCTGCATCACGCCTGGTCCACCTACTTAAAAGGTCATCAACAGGTATGGTGGTTTAACATGCTGATAAATTGAACTATTTTATTATATGAATATCAAACAGTCTGCAACCAGATTAGACGCAAAGTAAATAGGCGTCTGGTCTGTTTTAAGGTTTATCAGTGTTCAATGTTTAATGCGTTAGATGGTAAATAATAGCGTTTCTCACGATATAAATTACCATCTAACGCGTTACTGGTAAAAAGGTGGCGTCTGAGTATAAAAAGTTAGGATTCATGATCTGCATGCAAAGAGTTTAGAAAAGATAGGCAGAGTTGCTCCCGCTATGTGAAATATTAACCTACGAACATCTAATTCAGGTCTATGGCGGGGCCAGTCCCGACGTCGTCGATTGAGAGGTTTTTTCAATGATGACGACGATACTGATGATGATACTGACGATGACACTGACGATGATGACGATGATTTTTGGGGAAGACGCGGAAGACGCGGAAGAAGCGGAGGGTTCACGGGACGCGGTGGACGCATAGCTAGCGGAGGACGCGTAGCTAGCGGAGGACGCATGGTACGCGGGGGCAGCGGAGGACGCACAGGACGCTGGGGGAGCATAGGACGCGTAGATTTCGGAGGAATTATAGGTAGCCGAGTACGCGCAGGAAGCGAACGTCGCGGGCGTCGCGACAGGTGGGAGCGTGACGATGATTGGGGCCGTGACGATGATTGGGGCCGTGATGATGATTGGGGCCGTGACGATGATTGGGGAAGGCGCGATAGCTGGTTCGATTAGCTTCCTGCGAATTTATATTCTGCCACTTGAAAAATTATGTCAATTGAAAACAGGCTCATAAAATAGTGACGAGTTCAATTGGATATCAACTCTTTACCTCAAACAAGCGCTTTTCACGCCTCTGAAGTAGAATATTGCTGAAAACATAGTGGTTAATAAAGCATTTGCTCATAATGAGCAAATGTTCTATTTACTATAATATCTTCAAAACCATTCGAAATGGCAATTTCTTTTTCATGAGATATTTATCATCTTCATCAGATGGTTTTATTCGAGAAAATAAAGTATGAGGTAAAGAGTTTAACCAGTTTGCTCTCAATGTGCTCTACGTTAACTTTTACTCAAATTTGAGTCTCCGAACATATGTTTCCCAATACGTTTCAAGTTATTAATTTTTGTGTAAAATCTGTATTATGAAGTTAATAGTGCCGATTACTGATGAGAATTTTACACAAGGGGCATCTGATCTAGGTTTACACTGTTGCTTCTGTTATACAAATGTTATAAATGGAGAAGATATGTATATACATGTAGCATTACTGAAACTTTTTATATTTACGGTTTTTCCGGTTTTACCCCGATTTGCTTACGATTTGGTTGCGGTTGAATAAGGCAAACAAACCGGTTAAAAACTCCCGGCTTGGGGTCGAATCCAGTTTCATTTGAATTACTACGGGATATTGTGAAACAGATATCAACGATTCAAATAATTAGTCATACATGTACCATAAATACAATGTAAATTAGCCGAGAGGATGTTCTCTAAAACTGATGTACATGTACGTGCTGTTTGAAAATGTGAGCTCATTAACACTCAAGGCAGCTTTCAAAATGAGATCTATAAACTGAACAGGGACATTTTCTAAGAGAAATAAATGTTTTAATGGTTATGCGAACAGTGTTGAAGACGAAGCACTTCTTCATTAAAGGCTTAACACAAATCATGCCTTAAAGAATGTCATCTGCACAAACACACATCTGCATTCTTTTATAACGTTAATCGATTAGAGTTAAAATTAGTAAACATGTATTAATAGTTTCAAATAGCTTTGATACGGAACAGACTCCACGTTGTTAAAATAGTTTTTTTACTGTCACAACCAACATGATAAAGATTATAAGGTGCTTTGATACAAAAGGTCACGGACAATAAGGATCGCCTGCATTGGCTCCAGACCTGGCTTTCACTAAGTGACTTGCGTCGAGATCGTGTTCAAACTCAAAATTACAACATTGGACAACTCACCCAATTGTTTTACCACTGCACTAAATGTTTGTCAAAATCATAGTGCAGTAGTAAGAAAATTGAGGTCATTGCCTGACATTGAAATGTCGATTTTTAGCACGATCTAGAATCGAGTCGCTCTGTGGAAGCAAGGCCTGAAAACTATTTGGGCCCGCAAAATAGTTTTACATGCACAATGATGTATATACTCACACGAAAAAGAAAGAGTGCTCTTCGTTAGAGGGATTTTTTATACTTATAGAAGCAAAATATTTGCAAATTT
Source organism: Macoma nasuta (assembly GCA_032359355.1). NCBI lineage: Eukaryota > Metazoa > Mollusca > Bivalvia > Cardiida > Tellinidae > Macoma > Macoma nasuta. Next base: position 1,118 of record JAULCE010068328.1, on the reverse strand, counting down.
AGTATCAAAATGCGCAAAAATGTATTGGTTACACGATGTTTTACTTTTAAAGTGAAATTTGATAATTATCAGAACACTGTTTTACGTGTGAATAACGTAGGGGTGAAAAGTTAAAGTTGCAGATTAGTAATGTTTTGTAACTGCTTTTTTGCCTTCGGATATTTGTCAAGTAACGTGACAATTAATCAGTATGTGTTGTTCGTGAACGGAACGCCATTCCCGCCGACGTCATAAGACGTTACGTCAGGTCCATGCGATCTAGAACACTTGCGTTGATCCGTTAACGAAGAGGCTACACCAGATACTGAAGTTGACCAATATCCGAAGGCAAAAAAGCAGTTACAAAACATTACAAATCTGCAACTTTTACGTTTCACCCCTACGTTATTTACACGTAAAACAATGTTCTGATAATTATCAAATTTTACTTAAAAGTAAAACTTTGTTTAGCCTATACATCTTTGCACATTTTGATTCCAAATTTGCCAATATTTTGCTTCTATAAGTATAAAAAATTTCCCTCTAACCAAGTGAACACTTTCTTTTTTGTGTGAGTATACATTGAATAATCGCTTTACTGTAAAAAGATGGCGTGTAACCAGTGTTTCCAATTTCTATTTCAAAGTCTATTGTACCCTAAAGGATGACACAATTAAATGTAAACCCTAATGACATGCAATGTCGAGGACGGCACGGCATATCTGGATCTACACTGTATACAATGTTCTTTGTCTAGCGTGTAGTGGGAGAGACGCTATTCTTACTATATATATCTACATGTAACACGTTAGACACTGGGCGCTGCAAACTGTTCAAACATTATACAGCCTGATCAGACGCCGATTTACCCGAACTCTAGTCTGGTTCCAAACTGCTTGTTTAAGGTAATCAAATCTTCAGAAATGGCGAGAATATGTCAACTTTTGCATGTCATTAGCATTTCGTCTGCTTTACGTTACCGTTAAAACGTTAACCCCTTCCTCCACAGAAGCTTCTTTTAGCGCCTCTACAACTGATGACTTTTGACAACATTGAAGGAAATAAAGCATTTGCTCGTAACGAGCAAATGCTTTATTTCCTCCGATGATTCCAATACAATTTAAAAAGGCATTTTTTCT
>JAULCE010068217.1:0-13149 GCA_032359355.1 Macoma nasuta | reverse complement strand
CGTGGCATCTGATCTTGGTAGACACTATTTGAACCGCCTTATGGTTGGAAATCGCACAGCGGCGCTCAAATGTATCTGCTCTATCAATGATGCACAGGGCAGCTACCTGTAAATGATCTTTCCTAATCAGTCACACAACATTAAAAGGTGAGATAAAATTATTTTAATCAGAGCAATAGATAATAAAAAACCGTGATCGTTATCGTGCTTGTTGCACCCATAGTGGTATTTTCAAACAGCTTTAATCAGAGTCAAATGCTGAACAACTCGGCATCTGACCCGTATCGAGGCCGTTTCACGCTCAGACAATAGTAAGCAAATTTGATAAGAATAACAAATCAAGCAAAGAACAATTTGAGCAGCAACCAATTATAGCATGGTCAGGGTATAATCAACGAATTGCTCATTTGAAAAAAATGCTAGGTTTCAGGGACCAACTAACGCGTTAGACTATTGGCTCTTACAACATGTACAAACAATTTTTAGCCTGATCAGACGCCGAGTTATTCAGAATCGTATCTGGCTCCGTATTTCTGGGATTTAGAGTAAAACAAGAACTGTGTCACAGTAAGTAACAACGGCCCAAACTGTTTGGATGACACTGAAATGCTTGTTGTTGTTGTAGGCAGATCAGTAAATACCATGACTGATTGTGAATCCCCCTGATTGTAATGGTGATTGATTAGGACGATTGGTGCTGAAAGGGATAACAATTAACAGACGAAAACAGAATATACTGATTGGTCTTCATTTTAAATAGTTATATGTTTTCTTGTTTGGAAAACTGTTAATATAGTATATTCCAAACATGCTGCATTAAGTCTTCTAACAAACGCCTGAGCGAAATTTGCTTTTGTAAACTGCGACCTGAATTTGAACTTAAATTCAAGAATGCATGATATATGCTCCGGACACGCTTTTTCTGAAATTGAGGAGAAGGTCAATGTCACAACAACTTGAAAGCGACGATCCGTCATCCCAGTATATCTCACATATTAAAGTTGGAATACCAAGGTCAAATAATACAGGATATATGCTCCAGACAAGCTTGTTTTAAATTGAGGTCAAAGTACAAGGTCAAGGTCACAGCAACTTAAAAGCGATACTCCGTCATCCAAAGAAGTACTCACATACTAAATTTAGAATTCCAAAGTCAAATAATACAGGAAACATGCCCCGAACAATTTTTGTTTTCTGAAATGAGGTCAAAGCATAATGACAAGATCACAGCAAATTGAAATTGGCACGCGATACTACGTCATCCCTAAAGGTACTCATATAATACATTTGGAATTCCAAAGACAAATTATACAGGAGAGCTTTTTCAGAGATTGAGGTCATATGTCAAGATCACAGTACCTTCGAAATGGTACGTGGCATACTGTGATCCCAAAACGTACTACAGAATAAATTTCGAATTCCAAAGTCCAATAATACAAAAAAATATGCTCCGGACAAGATTATTCTGAAATTGAGGTCAAATGCCAAGGTCACATCAACTTGAAAATGATACGCGATACTCTGTCTTCCCAATATGTACTCACATACTATATTAGGAATTCCTAGGTCATATAATATTTGATATGTGCTCCGGAAAAGCTTTATTCTAAAATTGAGGTCAAAGGTCAAGGCCAATGTCAAGGTCACAGCAAATTGAAAATGGTACGCGACACTTTGTGATCCCAAGATGTACTCACCCACCAAAGTAGGTGTCCTTAGCTGATGTGGTGTAGGAAATATGCTCCGGACAGGCAGTTTTCCTAATGGCGGGCTTTCTCGCCTGCTTGATTTTGTTAATAAAATTCCATTCTCTTGAACGTTGCTGAAACTGTTGCCTGAATGTCAAGCAGCTGCGATCCGGGCCAGCGTCTGACCCGGGTCGAAGCAGGTTGACGTTATCACTATGGTTGCAATTGGCAGGACAATGGTTAATGCAAACAGCTTGATCAAGATCAGTCTCCAAGTAACATGGTTGCTGATCTGGATAAAACTGTTCGATCCTAAAACAACAGTTTCATATAACAGGAAATTTCAAAGTGACAAACCCTTAATGTAACAGGAGAAGATTAAAAACGAAATGGTTTCAGCAGGTTATGATTCTTAACCCTAGGCCTACTAGTCGCGACAAATGTGATTATTCAAACTGCTTGGATCCAGATCAGACGCCGAGTAACTCGGCGTCTGATCTGGTTCTAAGCTGTTTGACACTAGGGCAATAGGTTCACTAATTTTTAAGAACTTCGGACGATGTTTAAAAATGAAGCAGACGACATTTTCAGCAGACGAAAATTTTCGTAGCAGGCGAAGGGTTAATAGCGTGTTACATTATATATAAGTCGCTGATACACGTTCGGGAATAGGCATTCAAATCTCTACGAAAATCCATTCATCCTAATTATACTAATTGCGACTATCGAGATATTTTCAAACAGTTGTGATCTGGGATATACGCCGAGCATCTCAGAATGTGATCCGGATCCTTTAAATATATTTCCGCAGCCGACATTTCTAGCAGCATGATACGATGTGATAAGGCTAAACGTTTATTTGACAAATGAAGTATAGTGTGACTTGAATAAGCTTAGATAGCTTAATAGAATATGTTGAGATAAATATGAAAATACCTTTCTGACAGACATTCAGGAATTAGCATTATATTCTTCTTAAATACCCACAGTCCGCTTACAAGCTATTCGCAAATAAAGTAATATTTTCAATTTGTGACAGCTATGATCCGGGTCAAACGACGGGTAACTCGGCGTCCGATCCGAATCCAAGCTGTAAGACAATTAGACAGTAGTTTCACCCAATGTGACATAAAGCTGACAATGTCATCTGTACGGTAAACACAACGGGGAGAAAGGCACACCAGACGGCGCCAAATAAACAAGTATAAAGTCTCAACCAATCCCTATGTTTTGACTATGCATATTGTTAAAATATAGGGTTTGGTTGAGTTTTAAGGAATTTAAAAGTCGTTGGTAAAAACTTTAATCCCTTCACTTCCGCGACAATTATGTGCATACGCAGTATTTCGACTGCTTCATTTTTTAACTTTACAGATTCATTTAATTTTTGGCAAACAAAAGATAGCTAAATGGGAAATAGATTGGATCTGGATGTAACGCCGAGTTACTCATCCGGATCAAAGCTGTTTGCAAATGGTCCGGGTCAGCAGTGAAGGGGTTAATTTGACATAAATATAACTTTAAAATTACTGACAGTGATTTGATTTTGTTATGATAATTTCATAGAAGTATGTCACGCTGATGGCAACATAAAATTAATTCTGGAATTTGTCACAAAATGTATAAATCGCATTTGCGATGAACATTAATGCATCTATTCAATCAGAAAAAAATATCAAATTAATTGCTTGATATTAACCCTCATCATGCTAGTCGCAACTATATGTTGCGCTGATTACAAGTTTTTAAATAGCTTAGAATAAGATCAGAACACAAGTTACTCGACGCCTGATCCACATTAAAGTTTTTGACATCCAGACAATTTTTTCATCAAATTTGAGGCAAATTAGAAATGTTTTAAAAATTGCTGCATGCGAGAATTTAAATAGATGCCATTTGTTTTTAGCGTGATAAGAGTTAATTCACAACACTGGTTGGGGAACACGATATAGTTTTAAATAATAAGTTATTAATTATTAATCGCAATGACAGTAGCCATGTGTCAAACACATACCTATGGGCAAAAGTATGAAAACCTCTGTACGCGAACACCACTAGTAAGAGCGTGCAATCATCTCCAGACTTTCGACGAGCAACAGGCTGTTCACAGAGTGCGTATTAAGGGCATATAACATTTTCCCCCAAAGGCTATATTTAGATTATTCCAAACGAACAGAGTCTGGTGAAATATATAAAAATTTAGCCAAAGGAAAAGTGCCATTTCTTATTACATTGATATAATTGTAGTATAAAATGGAGCATGTGCTCGTTACTATTTCTTACTATGTTTTCAATAGCTCTCAGTTACTGGGGCACTTTTGTTGAGAAAAGAGTTAACACTTACCATGTATCATCATCTAGCAGCATTTCTTTGTAAGTGTATGGAATATTACAGTCGAACGTCATTATATCGAAGTTAGCGGAAAAGTTTTCATTTGTTCTAATTGCAAGAAGTTTGAATTCGGGAAAACAAATAAAGATTTCCCTTGAACTTCGACACGTATTCACATGAACACAAAGCCTATGCTTTTTCAAGTAATCGTTTGGTCAAAATTTGAAGTTGATTTAGCTGAGTCCGAATTAACGATGTTCACTGTAAAAGAACCTCTATACCATATTGCCTGTGTGAGATATTCTCTCATTTGGATCCTCAATTGCACTGTCAACGAAACATTTTATTTCGAAAGCTGGTGTTAATACATACTGATTCTCTGATAATTAAATCTTTCACCAACATTCATTGGTTTATCCGACTAAAACACAAGTTCGAGATTTGTAACCGGATACAACACATTCGAGTGATCTTTTTTAATATAAAACGAATGCAGTTGATTACTCTGTTATATTCACATTTACGATTTCAAATTAGACACAAACGTTAAAGAAAGAGACTTTCATCTTTTGACCTACAGGTAACCGTCGCGAATGAATACACGAATTCTTAATTAATTCAAATTTAAAACCGCTATCTTTTATGTGAAGCTGATGAGATGTGCTCCTTGTAAGATACTAAGCGATCTGTTTTGGCGCATTGAAAGCATTTTAGAACATTTCATTAAAATGTGTATGAAAGGTAGTACTGTCAAAATGTTATTTTACAAATGATATGATACATGTATCAACTGCGAAGCATGCTGGGTTTATCTAAAATAAGAAATCTCAGTAAGTCATTGATATATTATGAAATATCTAATTTGAGTAGATTTTAAAGATATTTTAATGTTAAAGTAGATAAGAAGGTCTTGCAGGACACACCACATAAAAAACAAACATCCACCCGAACAGCACAGAAACATGCACATTCACACACACGCGCGCGCACATACACTAGAGCCAAATCATACGCTACATATAAAAGACACACATGGACAAAAACAGACACAAATCTAGGGTGAAGATAGGAGTACCGCTTTGAAACGATCAGTGGCAAACACCCGACTTGGGATTAAACCGACTTAGGGGCGACCAACCTCTCTCCTATCCCATCATCACCCCATCAGACACACAGTGTAAATAAATGATATATCTGTCCGAATGCATTGATGGCAAATCCAGTTGTAAAATATATGTAAAACATAGAATTATAAAAAAACATAGAATGCTAGCCGAAACAAGGAAAATAACTGATAAGTTTAAATGTTTACTCCAGATGACTATTGAAATGTGAAAAATCGAGTATTTTCCATAATGTTTTCAAGGTAATTCAAACTAAGTGTTTCCTTTTCTCCTTTATTGTTTTGTTTTCTTATTCATCATATACTTACATTATAAAGGAGTCTAACATAAGCATATTGAATTAAGTGTTAAAGAGTTTACACACCAACCTAACATTTAGTTAAGACGTTTTGTTCTACGTGAACGATCGTTTCCCTACATCTTCCTTTCAATGTGACCAAATTGTCTTTACCATTTAAGGTGTAAATCTGAGCATTTCGGAACTCTTACTCTAAACGATATGCAAAAATAGATAGTATATAAATGTCCATTGTCATGTCACTGTCCTGAGTTCATCTAATGAGTGCATATTTATGATCAGTGCTGCGACAGGTCCGGGGAATAAAGAAAAATGTTTGTCCTACGAAATACACGTATGTAAAGGATATTTAAAAACAGACCAAGCATGCAATTGTATTTCGTTTTTTTAAATCATTTACCTGCAGAGAGTCTTTATTGCATGTTAAATCTGTAAAGTGACATCTTGCTGATCTGGGTTCAGTTAAACCGGAAACCTCGCTGTCCGCTAATGGTTTTGTGGCTGCAAATTCTTTTTGCAAACAGAGTAAATCGAGATCATGTAGGAGCCCTCTGATCAGGTACTGCACTGTTGGCATAGCGTTATATCACTAGATATCCACCTTCAATAGTAGAAGTTTCAAATGAATGTACAATATAATTTTTTCAAAAAGATAATAAAAGGGTAAATTCTCTATTCGTTTATTAAGAAACTTAGTTTATCCGGTATTTTTCAGGCAATTAACGTGTCTGGATTATCGAGACACCACTGTATAAATAAACATGTGTCTGTTTAATAGGACGAAGTGAAAATGATATCTGCATTTTATTGTTCATTCTATTAGTTATATTAAAAAACATACACTATAGTCTAGGAATATACATCAATTGTTGCAACAAACAATTTTTGTGTGAAACCATGCACAGATTTCCTCAAAAGCTTTTTATATAATTGACCACAAGAAAAGAATCTGATGACAAAAATGAAACACGCAAAATGCAATATTTGATGTGCATTGACATTATTTTAGGAAATGAAGCATTTGCTCGTGACGAGAAAATGCTACATTTCCTACAATTAATTCAATAGCAAGAGTTATAGAGGCGCTAAAGAACGCTCAAGTGGTGGAAAGGGTTGATGCAAGTGAAGCAGACATACCCAACAGAACTTAAAAGCGAGTATGTTTGCAAAGTCAGTCCGAGCATTTCTCCGAATTTATCGGAGATCTCCTGATTTTTCCGTGTTTTAAAAGTATTCTTTATAACTAGTGTGCTTAAATGTCAAGCTGCATGGATCACAACGAGACGCCGTTTTACACGGCGTCCCATTGGGATGCAAGGTCTTTGCAAATGTCATCATAGTTTATTCCGTAGCACGCATATAGGTTAATAACTGCCAAACCTCCGTATATTCCATGGTCCACTTATGGTCACCCTACAAAGTATCTTACAACTTTCACTGTTATACGCGACTTTAAGCATTTAGCCTTCCAGCACCTCTGCAACCGATTGCTATTGAAAACATTGTTGGAAATAAAGCACGTGCGCAATGTCCTTCTATGATTTCCTTACCTTTCAAAGATAAGTTATTATTTTTGACTAGATATATTTCATCGGAATCATTTTGCTTTTACATTTCTCATTAGATTGTTTACTTAAAATAGCATGCAAAGGAAAGGGTGAAACACTAGTTTATTTAACAATTGTTGATGACGACAATTTAGAATTTGACACAACGGGGGTTAATTTGCGGGCGCTATTGTTGTTATCGAGTCAATGTTATGTCTGGAGCGTTGGCCAAGTAATTAGTAAATGTCCTCAATGAATTTATCATTTGTCCAGACAAACTTCCTCAAAAAATGACATTCTCATGAGCCTAGACGTCTGTAAACATTGTAGGAAAACAAAATTACTGACGGAACACATACAGAAATAGTTGCCAACTGTGTCCTTACTGACAGGACAACAAACCAAATAATTTCATAGTATTTATGTTGCGTGTGCGTTACGTTGAGTAAACGGTTTTCTCTTTCTATAAAAAAACGCCTTTTAGCGCGCTGTAACTGATAGCAATCGTAACGAGTATATTCTATTTCCTACAAATATTTCAATACAATTCAAAACATTATTTTGCCTAGATATTAATCCTGTTCATCGAATTATTTCATTTTGGGTTTGTCTAAAAAGCCTTTGAGGAGAAAATAGCTATGTAACGTTTCTCCAACTGTAATGTCTAACCAAAGTATCAATGCTATGCCATTCGCAAGTCTATGACATTCGCAAGACTGTCATACGACAATCCAATATAGCTGAAAGTGCCTTTATCATGTCGTTGCAAAACAAACGTTTAGTTCTACAATATAACCTCAGGATATTACCACTTTATAGGGCTGTGACCCTGATCAAACAAGCCGTTCTTAAATGCGTTTGCAGCAGTAAGGGTGATTTTTTTCTAAATGTTAGATTATATTTAAACTTTGTAGTTCGAAAGACCATGCGAATATTTGTTGAAATATGAAATAAAACATAGGGGTCACCGATATTTTTAAGATTTTATTGCCCCCTTTCTGTGTTACAAAACTTGTCTACGGTTTAGACCCATATGAAACTATTTACTATTACACTCATAAAACGATTAATTGAAGTAACAAATATTTATACAAAATATAATATTTAAAACAAAATCAACATGTATGAAGCACGCATACACCGGTGTTACGCAACTCTCGCGAGATCCTAGATTGGTTATTGCCGTAAACGCCTTTAACCAAATTAAGTTATTTCTTTTTTTACAGGCTATCGTCGAACCTGTTTTGAGCGGTAATTAAATGAGGTTTTATAGGGACTTTTTAGGACAGGTACTTTTTAAAGCTTTCTGTATTACTTTCCTTCTGCATTAAGTGGCCACCTGTCTTTGATAAAAGACATACACTTTGATTGTGAGTGGCCTATCACAAGAAAATATATACATGTCGTCCTTATTTGTAATGCTTTCGATTATTCAGTGTCGTACTTTGAATCATGATGTAATTTCAAGTTTCATGATGTATCAAGTTAGATTGCAAAAGTCATTTAACCTTTGCCCGCTGCATATTACAGAAATGAAAAACCCTTTCGTTAAGGAAAGTGTAAATCGTATTATGCAGTAGCCTGAAGAATATCTAAAAGGATAGCAATGTCAAAGTATGCTTTCGCGAATCGACGGCGATTATGAAAGGCGTCAAAACGCAAGCAAGGCAAAGTCGGTGCAAAACCAGTGTCTAAATAAAGCAGCATACAACTCGGTGCATGTATTTAAATATTAACCCTTTCACTGCCAGGCAAGTTGTGCTCATGCGCAATATTTGTTCTACTTTCGCTTTAGACTTAACACACTCCCTCGACTTTTGGTAAAATCATTGGCATTCGGATCCAAGCTGCTTGCATACAGGGTTGGGCAGTGAACGGGTAAACGAAATGTTAGTGTAGAGCCGTGAGTTTATCAAGTGTTGGTGGTAATTGCTGATACATTATATCTACGATATGAATTTGAAAATAATTATCAAAATAATCAGGGATTTTCGTTTATCCTTCAGCACACACGCAATTCCCGTTTTATTAAATGGAAGATGCATTCATGTGTTTGGACATAAATGGTTCAACTCCACTGATTTATAGGAAATTCTCTTATGAGTTCACCGCTGAATACTAATGTTATCGTTTCAGAGCAGTGAAATTAATACTTTTTTGCAATAAATGCTGTTCAATACAGTTTGTATTTTGTTGTCTATGTATGATAGCATAATAAAACGAGATCGAACTATGGGAACATAAGGAAATATATTATTTTTTAATTTGATCGTGTGACTCAAAATGCGGTATAGAGTCTTTAATTTCGTAAAGTATGGTCGCAAGTCACAATTGTACTCACACTATGCGTTTTATTGAGCACCAGTAAACTAGCTTAAAGTAAACGCCTGTTTCAATGCGTATTTATACTGCAACTTTGATAAAAGGTACATTTTAACAGCCCCGAACCAAGATTATCAACTGTTTTTAATAATCCCAATTTGAGACGTATATACTGAATATCAGGACGCTAACCAACCGCCATTGTTATTCTGTACCGGTGTTAAATTTAATGTCGTGACGTACGGGTCTGCGGTTTACAAAGTTTAAATGTCCGTATGATTTTAGGTATCGAATAAAATGTACACTACATTTGAGTTTGTCTTATGCTACTTCAATGTTGATAAACATTGTGAAAACACAACTAAGCTTAGAAGCAGGATTTACTTTCAATTCACGGAAGGGGTAAACTTATCATTTATTAACATTATGAAGCATTCGACACAATTTGCTTGAGCTTGTTTTATACAAAGCAAAATTCTCAATAAAATTCATTTTGGTGACTCGAATGGCTCTTATCAAATTCTTACGGGAAAAACGACTAGAAAAACTTCACGATTGTAAATCTAGAGCTTAGCACACAGCTTTAAAATTTGTAACTGACAAAACTTCAAAGTTCAAGAAAAGACATGTAAGATTAAATTTTATTTCACCTCGTGGGAAGCAAATGTGTTGTTCTTAACCGTGGTTTTGCCACTCGTGAAAACACAACTGTCGATTCCAACTCGGTAAAATAAAATTCAATATAACATCTTAAACATACAATTACCTCTATTTTCGTATATGCATTAAAAACGATAGACATGTAATCGGTGTCTAACTTTACGTGCAGTTCGTCATTTTTCAAACAAATGAAATAAGCATTTTGAAAGATATGTTTCACCACCATACAGATACGCAGTGGACTCGGTATTATAGTGTGAACATTAAAGAAACAAATAGCACATACCTCCAACGGATTCAACTTTAAATTGTTTATATGATTTTATCAGATAGTAGTACCAGTGCACATTTTGCAATTAAGCACATCAAACAACTATGCATGTATATTTTTGAAAACAAGAAAGCATAAATACAAACACTATAACAGTTTATATAAATCAATTGGTATGATATTTTTACAATGTTTAAATGTCAGTTACAAAATCGAAGTCGGTCTTAAAGTTAAGAACCGTTTATTCATTTGTCAAACATCAATATAATATTCCAATTAAAACTGGAAAATACAAGTGTTTCATAAATTTCAATGTTTTGTAAAAAAAAAATATTTATACATACAGTGTGTTTGATCGTTCATACTACACTTTTCGCTCTTTTTCTTATACGTTCTTCTCCACCGTACAGTACCGTTAACACAATTTTACAGATCCATGTTATATTTTTAGTTAATGTGATTAAAATATACAATTATTGAAAAACACTCGTTTAAAAAAATGTCAGGACATCAACTGATCGAAATAATTATTCTACGTACGGTAGCAAAACAGGCATACATGTAATATTTTTGTTTTGTCGGGGGTTAAGTTGCTAGCGGAGGAAGACCCGATTAGCCAACCTGTACGTTCGGATACAGGCGGGTTTCTTGGTGCCGGTAATGTTTGCGACTAAAGTCGTGAATAGGGTGAAAAGTGGCAAGAGTCACATAATAATTGTATCGTATTTGAAGTTATGGTTCCGTTTCATAATAAGCACCCCAATCGCGACCAAAGCGATGTCGTCAACCAGCTAAGACCAATAGTTACTCGGCGTTTGGTCTGGATCAAAGTTGTTTGACATTCAAGCAACAATTTCACCACATTTCAAACGAATCGAACACGGTAAAGAGATCAATCAGACACACAATTAGAATACTTTAATTTTGGAACAATATTAGGGTTAAAAATTGATCCGATGATAATTTGAAGGGGATTATCTTTATAAATGTGTGTTCAACGCATCCGTATAAACGTTCAACTATTTTCATCGTTGACCAAAATGTCTCAGATTATTGACGTTATTTTCATTATATAACTTACGTGAGCTTATTGTGCATGGTAATGTGAAGTAAGGAAAGTCGTTCCTTCAGTTTCGACAGGAGCCTACAATCTTTCTGACAAGTGCAAATGAATGTAAATCAAATAACAAATAACAAACTACTGTTCCACAGATAGAGGATCTGACATTCGTGTTTATTCCATATCATTTATATGAAACGAGTAGACTAAAGCATATGAGCCTTTGCGAGTATCATATGGCTTTAATCAACGTGTTTCATAAACATGATATGCAATAAACACGAATGTATGATTCTATTTATCACATAAAGGGGAATTTTCGAAAAATTCACGGTTATACACACTAGACAAAACGTCCCCCGTATAGGTATTTGCCGTAAAAAGCGGGAATAAGAATACGACGTATTAACAATGCCCTGAATACAACGACATACGCAACGTCACAATGGTACCTTGCTAGGCGTTTGAGCGTATTTATCAACCGGTTTCAAGTTTTATTTGAAATTTATGTAATTGACTAGAGTGTCGTACGATGACTATGCAATGGGTTTATGTCACTGTCAGGCGGTTATTTATGTGATAAATCTAGATTCAGTATGGCGCGCATAATGTGTAAATAGGTTGCACTCATGTTACATAGCTACAGGCAAAGGGCGGATTTATAACAATGTTTACAAAAACGATAAAACAACCACCTCGTTTATAGCTTTCTTTTAAACAAAGTATTTAGAAGGGATGTGATAGCTCAGATCACAATGGTAAAATTTGACCCGTCTTCATTTGCATAATGAAAGTGCAATATATCTAAAAAATAAGAATAGAGCAATGCCTATCGCTTTATTACATACTAATCCGTGCAACTTAGTGTTTAAAGGGTACTAAAATGACAAACGAAACCAAGGACGACATCATTTACATAAATTTTAGTACTGCACTCGTATGTTTTATGGCACGAGTCCTGTAATAACATTATGCCTAATCATTAAACCATTTGCCCAACAAGCTTGTTTTAGACTTATTCACAAGGAAAGAATCTGATAAAAAAATGAAAATCTCAGCAACAGAAATGTTATTTTTGAATTGTGTAGAAATCGTCGTTGCTCTACACGAGCAAATGCTACATTTCCTACAATATGTTACATAGTTATCAGCTACAGAAGCGCTTACGCGACTACGATGGTTACTCAAACAGCTTGGATCCAGATCAGACGCCGAGTTACTCGGCGTCTGATCTGGATTCAAGCTGTGTGACACTCAGACAGTATCTTCACTAAATTTTAAGAAAATCAGACGATATCTAAAAATGAAGCAGACGACAAATTTAGCAGACGACAATTTTCGCAGCAGGCGAAGGGTTAATGCTAATTTATGCTACCACTTACTTTACATACCTTGAATATTTATGAGTACGATGAAAGTCTTAGAATGTGTATTTACTCAAATACCCAGTGGTGCAAATCATTATGCGGTCCCAAGGAACCATGTCTTCACTGTAATGCTACCCCTTAATCTTGTCGCCGCCAAATTTAAAAGGGTCGGTGCAACTGGTTTTGGATCAATTATGTTAACGAAATAGATAACAGAAATAATGAAATAATTTTATTTTTTCGAAATCCTAATTATTCGCAATAATTTTTGTTGTAAAAAAGGGAAGTCCCTTATCAAATACCGCCATGTAAGGCTGCGTCTGATCTGGGACTCTAGTTTTTTGCATTGTCGATTTAGGTCACCTATGGCGGTGAAAGGTTTAATTTACTAAGTCACACTGAGGAGAGTATACGTTTTTGCTCCGGATTTACGATCCGGCTTCAGGCACAACAACGCTCCACTTCCTGTCACAAAATGGC
>JAULCE010068106.1:0-13149 GCA_032359355.1 Macoma nasuta | reverse complement strand
TGTTGCAAAATAGTGAAGTCCCAGATCAGACGCCGCCTTGTAAGGCGGCGTCAGATCTCGGACTGCACTATTTTCAACGGCGCATTTAGGCGACGTCGGCGGTGAAAGAGTTAATTGCTTTTAGAAGAACCATAACGGCAAGATGGCGGCATCGCATGGTCTTACTCAGCATGACGCAGGTGATCGTATTTTTCTCGACAATAGACTCACACGATCCCTAGTTTTAGATAAGCCTTTAATGGGGGTGGTATAAGTCATTGCCCTTGTCTTGTAGTAAAAAGAAAACCGGCCTATTTAATTCGCTGATACACCATTGGACAAAACTTGCGGGTGGTCGACATTTCTTTCTAACCCGTTGCTTCATATGCTGTCATACCAGAACGGAAGCTTGTTTTAGAAAAAGATGAAAATCTGGGCAAAAGAAAAATGAGACGTTGAAATTGTATTGTAGGAAAAAGTTCATTTGCTCGTTGCGATCAAATGCGCCATTTCCTACAATGTTTTCAATATTTATCAGTTACAGACGCGCTATTAGGAGCTTCTGTGGAGGAAAGGGTTAACTCTTTACTGTATATGCTTTTTTTCAGATTCATTGATATGAAAGTATGTTATGAAAAGGAATAGTATCGTTAAGAAGATAACACTTATGAGTGGCTTTGGAAACGTTGTGGAAAAAGCAATATTTGCTCCTAATGAGCGAATGCTCCATTCCACAATGTATTCAACAGTCACTTGCTACAAAGGTGCCAAAATGAAAACGTATTTGCCGACATTAAAAAATAAAAACAATACGTTGTTCACATTATATTTTATTTAAACCTTGTACTTTTGATGCCATCTCTAGAGATATTCACAATAATATAATTCTATATTTAGACAGCTACTTGACCAATCCCTAGTAAGTAGGGCTTGGTCGCGTAGCTGTCTAAATATAAAATCGCAAAATGACAAAAAACGCACACCTGAGTAATACGAACATATCAACTCATGAATGTTTGTTATAAATTACTCGTTTATGTTTTTCCTTTCCCCTTATAAACTCTACCCGGTCATCATATACATTTATTGTGAATACCTCTAGAGATGGCATCAAGAGTACAAATTTAAAATAAAATATAATGTGAACAACGTATTTTTTTAAACACTTACCTATTGTTTAGTGTACTAATAAACGCTTACCTATTTGCTTTAGCGACATTTGAAAATTAACCTATCTTTAAAGTAAAAATGAAATATATTTTTCAGCGCAATAATGAACACTAACCTACATGTATTTTGATTTAGCGCACTGATAAAACAAACCTGCATGTTTTGTGTTTAAGGGTAATAATAAACATTAGCCTATATGTTTGGCAGTTCACCGGCGTATCATGGCACATTGCATTTGTGCCAGTAGGGTTATGGAACTCTGTCTGGAAGTCTATATCTGTAGATTTATAACACTGAACCGGTCAATACACCAAGCCGTCAAGCGTTTAATTTCCGGTGGGACATTGTCGCTAACCTCGGAGTACTTCTCGGCGAGAGATTTACGACATGTCGTAAAATGTTTCTTGCAGCTTACAGATGGGATAGTATAGATAGTGGAACTTATTCAATTACCCTGTTCTATTTGACCTATGTCCTGCTAATCGCGATAATAGTTTTATACTCAAACAGCTGGGATCCGTATCAGACGCCGAGTTACTCGGCGTCTGATCCGGAATCAAGCTGTTTGACACAAATACAACAGTTGTACCATTTTTTATGTGATTTGGACAAGGTAAAAATTAAAGCAGACTCAATTTCAGCAGACAACAATTTAGACAATTTCAGCTGACGACAATTTTAATATACAGGATATGGGTTTAGGCTACAGAATACATGCTAAGAAGAGTCTTAAATTTTCGGCACATTTTGGGGACCAGAAAAGACGTCAAGGAATTCTTATCTCAAGAGGATCCAATTTATTTTCACTCTGGTGATATTTTAAAAACAAAGGTATCGCAGATAATCATACTTTTGAAATTGTCATAGACGACAGTAGTTCCCGGGCACCGCTTTCAAAAAGCGACTCGAGTCGAGATCTTGCTCAAACTCAAAATTACAACATTGAATATGTCATTCAATTTTCTGGCACTTCACTAAGAGTGTGACTGCCTGTTTCACAGGCAGATAAAATCATAGTGCAGTAGCAATAAAAGTGAGGAAAATATCTGAGATTGAAATTTCGAGCTTGAGCAAGATCTCGACTCGAGATGTTTAGTAAAAGCCAGGCCTGGCACTGAGTGTCACCGAAGAGCTTGATGTTTTTGGCAGCGTTGGGAATGTCAAGAACGAACTTTGGCATTTTTCCTCGTATACAGTGGCACTTGAATTGGATGTACGTAGTTTTGTCTCCAAATATCATTCAAAGCCTGTTTGAGATACTTATCCTTTGCATAAGATGCTAGTTGCTGATATGTTATGATAGCATATGAGGTTATGTGTATCTAGAACCAAAATACTTTAAGCTACCACGCTCTGTTTTATAATGAAAAATACGTTACATTGGACATCATTTCAGCATTTTAGTAGCTGGGTGCTTGCTGATTAAAGACTGCAGTTATAGCAATTTTGTTGGACAGCATTACATAGAAACTGATCTCGGATGCTTGCTTTATACAAGCGAAAACGTCACCGTCAGGTTTCCATATTCCCTGCATACAAGGCCGCTTTAAAATTGTCAGTAACATAAACCCTGTCAGTGAATAACGCAACGACACGAGAATCTAGCATTAACTAATCCTTCTGTATATTATTGCAATAAACGGTCATATCGTTCCACGTTTGATGTTGCACTTGTTGGTGGCCCGTCATACTACGGAAACGAATGCTTATTGTCTGTTTGTTAGTTTTGCTGGGATTTACGGCGCTTCGACAGTATTTCAGTCTTTTCTCGACGCCGGTTAATTACTAGTGGGGGAAGATCCCGGACACCCGTCTGAGTTGCACAGATGTACAACTGGGTAGAGCCACTGACATACCGCAAGCCAGCCGGAGGGCTGCCTCACATAAAGATGTTCAGCCCTGGAGAGGCTCGAACCCATAGCGGTGTCAGAGACTATAACCACTCGGTCACAGATGAAATTGAAACAGGAATCGGTGCCGAATTTGAACCTACTCGAATCGGTATAGATTTGTTTGAAACGACTGTATGGCATATACCAGTGATCCAGAAAAGCATGACTAAATG
This sequence comes from Macoma nasuta, assembly GCA_032359355.1. Lineage (NCBI taxonomy): Eukaryota > Metazoa > Mollusca > Bivalvia > Cardiida > Tellinidae > Macoma > Macoma nasuta. The sequence continues at coordinate 9,935 of JAULCE010068106.1, read as the reverse complement.
ATAGATGTTTGACAAAAATCTATATTTCCTCACCAAGCCCATTAGAGTGAATACTCATTAGAAGACGATTCTAACTAATGGTCACTCCATAGGGTAACGTGAAGAAATTAGGATTTCAGCATTTGAATATGCACGTTACCTGGGGCACTGGTAGCGTATGCATGGTTCAGAACTCTCAAACTTTCTGCATTTTATTTTTTGTGTTCTTCGGGTGGATCTTTAATGACAAGTGCACGTTATTGGGCATCTCATCAGAATATAAACTTTATTTCGTATTCATATTTATAAAGTTTTATCCAATTACATGTAAAGCTGAATATTCCTATACATGTATCTTCCAAATTGGAACCAGGTGTCGGATTCATAAAGCTACTGAGGAGGAGGGGGGGGGGGAAGTCCGTCAGGTTTTTAAATACTCCAATCAATCATAAATTGTCCAAAAGTTCCAAAAAGATGTTTACATTAACATTCGTTTACAGTATATTTACAGATTAAGAAGATGAAATAGAAAAACATTTTACTGTTATGAATTGTATTATTTACGCTCGTATATCTTGAGTCCTAATAAGCTATTACAGGTTTTACTGTTTTTTTAATTATCTATTATCTGAAAATACAGTAAAATCTCTAAAATGCGGTCATACCCTCTCTAAAGCGACCATTCAATTAAGAAGCATGAATGTTCCTACAGAGAGGCGGTAGCTGAATTTAGATCAAAAGTAATGCCTTAAGCTCATTAAGCATCTACCACCTGTCTCTAAAAGTGTCCATATGGGCTATTGTAAGTTGTCGCATTAGAGGGGGTTTGAAGAAAATGTCAGATTAATTGCAAAATATAACACTACACGTTATTTATGTGGATCGAGCAAATAATCGAATAAAACTGATTGCCGTAACTTAATATTTTGCACATTTGCATCATAGTGTTCATGTTAGGAGGTCGTGAAAGGTAAGAGACGACTTTTTTACCCGGGTGCAGATGAAGCCACACGTTTCCTAAGACAATCATCAACAAGTTACAGTCAAATTTCGTTGGCTCGAGCTCATTGGGATTCTCGAAATTTGCTCGACTTAACCGAAGTTCGAGCTAAACGATGTTTCACGACCTAGTGCATATGATACTATTTTGTCGATAAAGCTATGAAATACCTTATATTATTTGTTTAATGAAGCACATAAGTCAAAATAGCAACTGTATGGCTCCAGATCTGACGCCGAGTATCTCGGCGTCTGATGTGGAGCTATACTGCTTGCTATTTTGAACTTAATTTTGTCTCTCCGGGACGTTTGTTTCAGCTCGAGCTAAATGGGGTTTCGAGCCAACCGTGCTCGACCCATCGAAGTTCGACTGTATACAATGAAAGTATATGATGAATATATGATGAATGTAGTCAATATTAAGGGGAAAGGAAAACGCAATTTGTTTTGAAATGCATTGTGGAAAATAAGATTTGCTCATATTGAGCAAATTCCCAATTCCAACAATGTTTTCAAAGTACATCTGCTACCGAGGCGTCCAAATGAGTATATATGGAATAAAGGTTAAACAAGGCTTTTGCAGTTCAATGCTGAGTGTGCATTTAGGCGGTCGTGGTATGCAAGAGACGACTTCCTTACACTGGTGCAGATGTGGCCACACATTTATCCAATGCGATCATCAAACACGTCATCGTAATAAGCGTTAATTTCCCACAGGACCGTGCAGATAGCCGCCACTTTCTTCGCAAATACATCAATATCGTCTTACGGAGCAACACTTCCTACAGTGATGCAGTGCTGTAACCTGTTAAATTGACGTTGTTGCCGATTTCACGCCAGTTTGTTGTCGGTTTGGTTGAGACAAAATAGGACGTTCGAACTCTAACAACTCTATGAAACTAGGTCAGTGGCGGGGAAAATGCAGTCAGAAATGACTCCGTTTTTGTATAGTACTTACACTTATTACATTGACGTTAATACCGGTTTCGCCTTGGTTTTGTTATGGTTAAATACTGCTTTATTGAATGCATCATGTGGTATTTTGATTTTTTTAATGAATTCGTACACCATATTTCTAAAACAGTTCTCCCCCGAATCTGATCTAGTTCGATTTCGCTACCAGGTTCAATTTAATTGGTTTCTGTACTGTATTAATAACATACATGTACTCATTATCAAGTTTTCACAATAATCATATCGATGGTAGTATGTTCTTCTAAATGGATGAATATGTTCAATGAGTTAAGTTAAACAGTCACATTTATTTGTATACTTCAATAAAGATCAAAGTGTCATTTTGCAAAAACGAGTGAAGCCAGATCTTTTTTCATCAACATTCAATGAAAATTTATATCTTTTATGAAACTGCATTAACCTGTAAGTTGTTGCGCTCAATTAGTGATACATGCAGAGATACATTTATTAACCCTTTACTCCATATAAAATATTTTGATTCATCTGTAGCAGATGACAATCGAAAGCATTGTTGAAAATTTAGCATGTTGCTCATAATGAGCAAATGCGACATTTACCACAATGTTTTTAAAGCTTTTCAAAAATTTATTTTACTTTCCCCTAGATAGTCTCCTAATAGGCATTATACACTTAAATTGTTAATGTCACTACAGATGGCATATAGAGTAAAGATTTAAATAAAATAAAGTTTCAACAACTAGGCTTGATAGGTCCTTTAGTACTAGGGAACACTTACTTATTTTATTTTGAAACACTGACCTATTGTTGAGCGTACTAGTACATACTAACCAAATTGTTTGAGCGACTTTTGAACATAAACTTTTTTATTTAATAAACAAAAACAATTTTAGCGCTAACCTAAATGCATGTTAATTAAGCGTACTAATGAGCATTAAGCTACATGTATTCCGTGATGTATTTGTTAACTCTAACGACACGTCACTTGACCAGACGTTGTCGAGGTTAATGAATAGATATTCGCGAAACTAGCCAAATATCAAGTCAAAGCTTATACTGCGTGGATAAATACAATTTATACCATATATGACGTCAGAGTTATATAACATAGTGATTTTATTTCCGGTATATAACTAGTGATATAACAATGAACGTGACGTCATTATGAAAAACGTCAAAATGACTATACGATATTGCGACGTATTATGTACTTAGCGCTAAAAATCGTCGCATTGCAATTTATAATATAAATAGAATATAACATTCGATGTCATTCAAAATGGAATTTATTAAACTCGTTTACTAAAATTGATAAAAACTCGCCAAGGCTCGTTTTAATCAATTACAGAAAACTCGTTTCATAAATTCAATTTTGAATGACCACTCTTGCAATACCCTCTATTTATACATGAAAAACAAAGTGGAACCATGGTGTGCTATTACAGAACAAACGGCGTAGGCTCTGTTTCGATGGATTATATAAGCCTTTAGATAAGGATTTACACCATATGCCGTCGTCGCTTCTTGGGATGTTTCACGTGGTTGTATAATTATAATGCATATCAATTTCAGTCATGGAAGAAACACAAGCACTCTGGGAGCAAACAGTATACCTCTTGTCATATTGTTCTTATACGTATGATCAGAGTATACACGGTTTGCATATTTCACATCTTAAATATTTACTGTCTTACTTATTTACTTATTTACTTACTTACTTGCTTACTGTACTTCGATAAACTGTACTTATGAACATTAAACTGCATGTATCTTGATAAGCCCACTAATGAACAAAAGAAAATGTTAACCTATATGTATTTTGTAAGCGCATTAATCAACATTAGCCTATATGTTTGGCAGTTCACCGGCGTATCATGGCACATTGCATTTGTGCCAGAAGGGTTATGAAACTTTGTCTGCGAAGTCTATATCTGTAGATTTATAACACTGAACCAGTCAATCCACCAAGCCGTCAAGCGTTTAATTTCCGGTGGGACATTGTCGCTAACCGCGGAGTACTTCTCGGCGAGAGATTTACGACATGCCGTAAAAATGTCTCTTGCAGATTCCAAATGGGATAGTAAAGATAGTAGCCCTCATTCAATTACACTGTTTTATTTGACCTCTATCCTGCCATTCGCGATAACAGCTTTATATTTACACAGCTGGGATCCGGATCAGACGCCGAGTTACTCGGCGTCTGATCCGGATTTAAGCTGTGTGACACTAAGACAATAGTTTCACCGATATTGAAGTGAATAGGACAAGGTTTAAAATCAAGCAGACGCAATTTCAGCAGACGACAATTTCAGCAGACGATAATTTCAGACAATATCAGCTGACGATATACAGGATATGGGTTTACACGATGCATGCTGAGACCAGTCGGTAATTCTCGGCATAGATGAGAAGCGAAGCCAATCGCATCTCAAGAGGACCCAATATCTCACCTCTCTGGTGACATTTTCAAAACAAAGATATTGCAGAATAGCACACTTTGGAAATTGTCGCAGACTGCAGTATTCCCCACGTGCGAAGTGTCAATAAAGAGCTAGATGTTTTTGGCAGCGTGTCCCACATATACCACGGCGTGGAGGTGACATATGTATGGTGACAAATTCAGACATATGTATGGTGACAAATTCAGCAAACATGATAAGGGTAAAACCTTATCACGCCGATCGATACCATAGTGAAATCGTCAACCAGGTTGGACCCTGGTCAAACGCCGAGTAACTCTGCATCTGATCCCGATTCACGCTGTTTGACACTCGAGCAACATTTTCATGTTTTCACCAAATTTAAAAAATTATGAACATTGTTAAGAGATCAAGCGGAATTCTCTACGCGGCAAATTAAAGGGAAACATGATTCATGCAGAGACAAATTGGTAGTTTGGGCATAATTTGGACCCAGATGAGATGCCAAGCTTATCGCATCTCAAGAGGGTCGAATATTTCGCCTTCCTATTGACATTTTCAAAACAAAGATTTTGCAGAAAATCATACTTTGGAAATTGTCACACACGACAATATTCCCCGGGTATTGAATGTCAACGAAAAGCTAGATGTGTTTGGCTCGTTCAGAATATCAAGAAAAACGAACGCATTTTCCTAAGTATACAGTGACACTTAGGTGGGATGTACGTAGTTTTGTCTTCAAACATCATTCAAGGAATTGTCGAGATACTTATCCTTTGTTAGCATTGCTGATGTGTTATAAAAGCATATGAGGTTATAGGTAACTGGAAACAAAAATACCTAAAGCTACTACACTCTGGTTTTAATGTGGAAAATATACTTGTATGTTCCCTAAGAACGTACCTCACAATGTTTTCGAGAAAAGCCAGTTTAAACCTTGGTCAAAGTGGTCGGATAAATCCTCCAAACCTACGTCTGCAGTTAAGGGCGTTTGCGGCAGTAAGGGTGATTTTTTCTAAATAATAGATTTTGTTTAAACTTTGTGGTTTGAAAGACCGTACAAATACTTGTTGAAATATGAAATAAAAAATAGAGGTCACCGATATTTTTAAGATTTTGTTGACCCTTTTCTATATGGCAATTCACACTTTTCTACGGTTTAGAACCATATACAGCCATTTACCATTACACTCATAAAATCGATTAATCAAATGCAATATGAAAAATGCATGTTTTATTTAATTAATCGTTTTATGAGTAATAAGTATAAATATTTATACAAAACATGTGTGAAACGCTCGTAGACTGGTGTTACGTAACTCTCGCGAGACACGAGATTTGTAACTGCCACAAACGCCTTTAATTAAATTTAAATAGACGGTATTGCAAACATACAGATTTCGGTCGCTGGATGCTTGCTGACCTTAGGCTGCAGTAACAGCAATTTGATTGGACAGCATTGCATCGAAACTGATCTCGGTCGCTGGGTGCTTGCTTTATACACGCGATAATGTCACCGTCTGGTGTCCATATTCCCTGCATGCAAGTCCGCTTTAAAATTGTCATAAACTTGACTTTCTTCCCTGTCGTTGAATAACGCAATGACACGCAAATCTAGCATAAGCTAATCCTTCTGTATAGTATTGCATTAAACGGCCATATCTTTCCACGTTTGATGTTGCACTTGTTGGTGGCCCGTCATACTACGGAAACGATTGATCTTTGTTTGTTTGTTATTGTTGGGTTTTACGTTGCTTCAACGACAGTATTTCAATCATTTCGCCTCTTCTGGCTAATAACTATTAAAGGAAGACCACAGAAAAACCCGTCTGAGTTGCACAGACGGACAACTGGGTAGAACCATTGACCTACCGCAAGCCAGCCGGAAGACTTTCTCACATTTAGATTTTCACCCATGGCGAGGGTCGAACCCACAACTATGAGGGGCGACGTGATTTCATGTCAGAGACTTTTACCGCGCGGCTACGGATACAATTGAGACAAGAATAAAAGCCGAATAGGAATCAACTCGAATCGGTATAGCTGTGTTCGAAACGACTGTATGACGTATCAGTGCTCCAGATAAGCATAAGTAAATGATACATTTTGACCAAAACAATGATATCACCCAAACCATATAGAGTGACCACTCGTTAGAATCGTCTTTTCAAGACGATTCTAACGAGTAGTGACTCTATAAGGTTTAGTGAAGAAATAAGGATTTTAGCATTTTAATTACACACTTTGTCCGCCTCCCTGTCATTGGCGCATGCACTGGTTCTAAAATCTCATTTTTTTCTGCCGTTTATTTTTCTGAATCCTCGTGCGAATGGTTAATGAAAAGTGTAAGTAGTTCGGCATCTCATCAGAAATCAAACTTTTCTCATATTAAGAATACTTTCTTTCTTTTATATTTATTTACATGTTCAACTAAATATTCAAATACATGCATATTCCAAGTTGGAACCAGTGGTCGTATTCATAAAGCTATTGAAAAGAAAACAAGGACAATTCCTCAGGTTTTCAAATAGTCCCTTAATTACTTCATAAAAAAATGTGCAAAGGTTTAAATAAAATGTATATATCTTTCAAAAAACTTACTTTCCAAACAAAATGTATACACAATGAATTCAAAAGATGAAATAGAGAAACATTGTATTAGTTTATATAAATAACTGGGTTTAGAATTTTTAATTTACGCTCGTTGCGCCTTGAAACACATTGTTATATAAACCACGGTGGGTTTAACAGTAGAGTCAATTAACCCTTCACCTGCTACGAAAATTGTCGTCTGCTGAAAATGTCGTCTGCTTCATTTTTAAATATCGTCCGATTTTCTTAAAATTTAGTGAACCAATTGTCTGAGTATCAAATAGCTTGGAGCCAGATCAGTCGCCGAGTTACTGGGCGTCTGATCTTGATCCGGGCTATTTGAATAATCACTTTAGTCGCGACTAGCAGGCTAAGGATTAAGACATAACATTATCTTCTACAGAAGCGTGTTTTGGTGGCTTCTCTGTAGCAGATGGCTATTAAAACATTTGTGGGAAATGATGCATTTGCTCGTTACGAGCAAATGTTCTATTTCATACAATGCCTAAAATGGTTAAGATTCTTCCATATGGATAAGTCGAGAATGGCATGGTGGGGAAATGATTGAGACTTGAAAAAGATGAAGGAAAAGGCAACGCTGAGACAGGCGAAGAAATTGTCATGACCCTGTAACACCTATGTCATTCAGGATAGCACCAAGACAAACGTTGTTATTCCCCAGTGTGGTTCAAACATGACAAGAGTTTGTCTGAGACTGAGAGTAGATCACTGCTGAATGGAATCATGTAGTCTTGGGAGTTTTCGTGATTTATTTACAAGAGTAAGATATACTTGCTTCAAGAAATTATCTAATACGTTCAGACTTCAGAGGCTAAACTGAGTGTAATGCAGTTAAACATCAATATGTACATTTACTCGTACATGCTTTAATGTATCATACACTTTACCATATGAAAGCATGTATTGAGTTCGAAAGAATACAAGAATTCAGCATGATATTGAAGGGAAAACTGATTCAATTTATGAGTAACACATTCCAACCTCGTGGACAAACAGACGCAGTTAATTAACAAGTAACTGCAGCCATGAACTATAATCATTTCTATAAGGTCAATGCACCTAAATAATTAAAGAGATTCAGTATTTTCCACTATCCCATAATTTATTATCATTCGTTAAAATCGCCAATTACAACGAATGGTTACAACGTAGAGAGTTGTACGAAAGATATTATTTTGATTACCAATAAATAAGAAATAAACGTCGTCTTACAGGTTTCATCGTCGGGTTGGGACCCACGGATTCATGGTTAAACTTTGCACACCGCCCATTGCAGCTCATATCCCGATGAATCCCGCGGAGTATGTTTTATTTCTTACACTTACTCTCAAAACATTACAGTAATTATATACAAGCGATAGTGTACAGTACTACCGTATGGCAGTGACGTCACTGTTTGTTTACAAGCTTACAGTTTCCAAAGGATAGTGTAAAATGTCAAACAATATAGACCCTGAGCAGAGGGCTCCTGTAGGAGCTCTCTGATCTTGGTCATAGTTTTTGACATTGTAATACATGTATAGACTTTCCCATTTTATTAATAGAGTTAACAACGTGACGTCACTGTCAAAGTATACCGGCTGGACTCTTAGAATGTAGAAGACCATCGATGCCTATCATTTCCTTATAACAACGCACTATATGGTCCAAAGACACGTTAGCTCTGGCCCAAGATTTTAAAATGGATCCCTTTTCTGTACGTTCAAAGGGCCCTGTTGGCTCATAGTTTTGAAATTCAGGAAAAATCACTGGGTTCACGTTTCATTTAATATATACTCTATATATCCTTTGAAAGACCGACGATTGTCGTCTGCGATATTTTCGTCTGCAATTTTTGTCGTCTGCTCATATTTATATATATTTATTTAACTTTCTTCGGTAGAATAAGTACTATCTGAGGGTAAAACAAATTGAAGCTTGATCAGACGCCGAGATATATCAATGTCTTATCAAGCTCCAAGCTGTTTGCAAAGTTTACTACAATTACGGTTTTTACATAACAGTCTTCCAACGCATATAAATTGTACTCTTCTCACAGTAAACAATCGTAAATGTAATGTTGCTATAAGACATTCAAAATAATCCATTTCTTAAAACAGAAACACACGGAAGTCTATGGGGAAGTGTTTTGTGGGAATAAGTTTGGACCTTGGTTGTAATTTCCTAATGCATCACGTTTGCATTTTAAAGCAAAAGTTAATTTCTTACTCCATAAAACGCATTTTTACGCATCTGTAGCAGATGAAATTTGAAAACATTAAGGGAAATCAAGCATTTGCTCATGATGAGCAAATGCTTCATTTTCCACAATGTTTTCAAAGATCATCTTTTACATAGGCCCAAAACAAGGAATATTTTTTGAGTAAAGGGCTACCATGACCTACAACTCGCATTGAATTGCACAGTCATGTACATCACATTTCCAATATATGTCACTTATCTACAGACTGCTCGTAACACTTTCTGCAACAATCATGCAGTATTGTTCAATATTGATAAAAAAAAATGTCGCCTCATCAGTTTTTCAATATGTTTTGAAGAGTATAGCTATTCAAGGCTGTCAAGCTTGAAAAGGCCATTGGAATGCTCTACTGTATCTCCGCCTTTTTACAGAAAAAAAAAGTAGGAGGAAGAAACAAAATGAATACTCACCCTTTACTTGATATGCATTTTCAGTCTCATTCACAATGAACGTATCTGATGAAAGGAAGCTTCTAACAGAAAGGAAATCGCCAATTTTGAAAGGTTTTGAAAGCAATGTGAAAAATGGAGCATTTGTTCATTATGAGCAAATGCTTCATTTTCCAAAATGTTTTCAAAGTTCGTCTTCTACAGAGGTGTTAAAAGGCGAATCTATGGAGTAAAGGGTTACCATGATATACAGCTCACATTACATAGCGCAAGCCTACTTTGTTTAACCCTTAGACCGCCAGTCACGACTGAGGTGGTTTTTCAAACAGCTTAGATCCGGATCAGACGCCGAGTAACTCG
>JAULCE010067884.1:0-13152 GCA_032359355.1 Macoma nasuta | reverse complement strand
CCTTTTCTCCACAGAAGAGAATTTCAGCGCCTATATTAATGATGCTTATTTATCACATACAACGATTCAATTGCTGCTTAATTTCCTACAATTATTTCAATATAATGAAAAAAGAGTCTAATTTTGCCTATATTGTTATTTTTCATTTGATTCTTTCCATGTTTATTTACGCTTAACAAACATAATGCGGGGACTGGCTTGTATAGTAAGTTTACCTTCAAAATGAAATGGACACTAGCAAGTTTTAACGTATTTCAGTCTATGCATTAATTTCTACTGTAATAATTGCAGCAATAATTTTGCAGCAACAATTTTGAAAACGGAATAACATTGTTCATCCCTTTCCTCCACAGGCTGTTTTAGGATAATTAACAAAGAAATAATCTGATGAAATATATATTATGAGAATCTAGGTAAAGCAAAAAAAACATTTTGTAATTCTAGTGCAGGTAGTAAAGCATTTGCTCATGACGATTTTCAATATATAACAATGGTTTCACTCACCATCGAATACAGAGGCGCTAAAAGATGCTTCTGTGGAGGAAAGGATTACAAAAATCTCATAATATTCTTATTTATTTTGGAATCACATTGACAATATGATAACACCTAGTCCCCGATTATACCAAACCTCTCGCGTCACTTCATGCTCAATCTCAATCTTTTAACTTTCTCACTGGCTTTATTGCCAAACCACTAATCTCTCTTTTTTCACTGGTATTCGGTTACATACAATTTATTACAGTTGCAATCAAATCAAGGTTGATATCTTAAGTTGAAAATTTAAGATTGAGCACGATCTCGGTTCGACAAGCTAGGTGAAAACGGTTCCTGGTCGTGGAAAATGTTTAGGGTACAAACTCTCTAAACCGGACCCTCTCTAATCCTGAAATATAACACGTGGCTTTTAAGGCAGGTTACAGTTTAGGGTCCGGACAACTACATACGCCGGAAGTTCCTCCGTGAAGTAGTCGAAATGAGTCCAAAATAAAATAATCCCAAACTTTTTGCCTAAAAGTAGCACTTTTGTCAATAAAATGTTGCATTTTTTGTTTCGGATGGCATACTGGAGTATCATGGGGGCATTTTGGTGACATTGCCGAGTGCATTAGTCACAGTTTTGAAAATAATGTAGAAGTGAAAGGAAGAGGGGTACCCGATGTGTCATTTAGGAAAATATTTTTCTTATGCAACACATGACTCCCTATTTTCTCACTATATTTCAAAAGAATATGAATAGATCTTTACAGTAAACTATGCCTGCTATGTGAAATCGTCAGACAAATTGACAAAATCAGTTTGTGAACATTTTGAATGTTACATAGGTTATACAGGGATCTGTATTTGGAGGTTTGGTACCTAGGGGGGCTTTTTGCATTACATTCAGTCTGCATCAAACAGTGTCCGGTTTAGAGAGGTTTTGCTGTATTAAATATGGACAGACGTTTACCTTAATGAACTTACGCGTCGATAGATACTATCCTTAACGACATTAAATGTGTGTCGTTATTAATGATATGAGAACGGCAGACAGGGGGCGTATTCGACATATTATTTGTCTTTGTTCTCAGCATAAACGAGTTACTGAAAAAATGCATGCAACTCAGCAACACAGACACCGATATAAGATCGAGCACACTAACTCTGCATATTTTACGAAATTTAATGATGAACAGGTTAACTTTGAACATTCCACATTAACTATCGACGTATGCATTCATATTAAATCTACAATAACCCGCTTATTTGTCTAACATCTTCTACAAATGGGTAATTGTTTAATGATTCATGGGGAAAAAAAGGAAAGCAATCTTAACATTTAACATAAATCAAACCAGAAAAACCTTCTTCTTTTCAATTTGTTTAGACTAAGTATAGCAAGGTATGACATAAATAGGCATACAGATGGACATCTGAATTAAACCTATGTAACACCTAGCCGCGCTGCCACTGCGAATGCACGGCGATGTTTAATTTCCCAGAGCTCCGTAAGATCGCAAGATAAATGGATATTTTTCGTTCAGATTGCGATGTCACGGTGTTCTCATGGCGACCTTGGCCTTTCTACGGAGCTCCATAGCGGTCTCCTGCGTTCCTACGGAGTTCTAGTTGGCGAATGTCTGCGCTCTCATTGCGTTCTCAAGGCGCTTCCACTGCGTGCATCGAGCTGTCACGGCGCGCGCACTGCACATGGGCTATGCTTTCACGGCGCACACACTGCTCTGACGGCGTGTTTATTTGCATTACTTATAACAACGAATTCTCTATCAGCTCTCAATCGTCAATTAGCTCTCAAACAGTTGAGGGCATACCAGCCAAAAGATCTGGAAAGGTATAGAAGGCAGTTAAAGGATAAATGCTCACTGCAAACAGAATCCAGCCCACCACAATCATCTCATCAACCAGGCGATGAGTCACCACAGGTGCAGGCTTCTCGGGCGAGCACCGCCTCACACTCCTCATTCCACAGCCTCAACCAGCCGCAAAAGAACTCAAAGCATGTTACAGATTTCACCGTGGCAAAATAAGACATGACTTAATGGTTAGAGAGGGAGATTAACTTGTCTATTGTAAAAAAAACGCTTACAAGGGTTTCAAAAAGAAAGTTGCCCTGTGGGAGTCCAAGGCAGAAACCATATGGAATAATGTAGATACAGTATAAATATTTGGTACCGTTTTATGGTGATGTTACGGCGTTCTCAAGGCGACATTGGCGCTTCTACGGAGCTCTATTAGCGTCGTAGGAGACCTAACTGTGCTGATTTGACGATCTCACGGCGATCCAACTGTGCTCTTATCAGAACGCCGAGCGACGGCGTTTGTTTTGGCTATGCACATCTATGCGATCCCACCACGTTCACTGACGATGTAACTGCGTTGCCGCGGCGATGCATGCGATTCCTTTGCGTGCAAGTCGGCGTTCTAGATTTTTCTTGGACGTCGTGTGAGCCCTTAACGTGGTGGGAACGAAATTCTTTCTCACACAACATATACAACTCTACCTTGCAATAAACACTGATCACTCATAAACTGTTTGACACTCATAATACAAATATCTTCAAATATTGACACGAAACTGTATTTTGTATTATACTGACGCAATAGAGAATTACAGGGTAACAAAATGTGTAATAATACAAAAAGACTAAGTGTAGAAGTATGAAAATCGCTTTCAGTTACTGTGTCTCTAGACCTAAAATCACCAAAGCATGGAATCTACCGTGTCACACACGGCAAGCGTTGAAAAGCAAACTCTCCGTGCAGAATAACACTGACACATCTGTCAACACATTTTATACCACATGATAATCCAGACTTTTATGAATGAATAGGCAATATTAAAACTCAATGGGGAACGTTAGTTCTTGAGAATGATAGGTTTGGTGGTGGCTCTGTTATTATCTGGGGGGAATATCTCACGGAGTTAAGTCACCGTTGGTTGTACTTGCTGGGAATTTAATCGCCATTAGATATAGGAAAAGAAGCCTACGTCTGGTTGCGGTTCCGTTAGAGTATCAAACGTAATCTTGTTTTCCACCATGATAATGCACGGCCACGTGTAGCGAGAGTTTGTCAACATTATCTAACAAACAATAACAATTAATTGCTTGACTGACCACCATATAGTCTGTGTCACAATTGGACAACGTGGATACATTGTAGGAATGGAGCATTTGATCGATACTCAATTTTCGACAATGATTGCCTCGATTTTGATTTTTTTTCATCAGATTATTTTGTTGTGGATTTGTCTGATAATAGCTTGCGGAGGAAAGTGTGAACGACATTGAAATATCTCAAAAGGAAAAAGCTAGGCAGTTAAAATGATTGCATATATACATACATATATGCATAGATAGCATCCATGCATACATACCAGGTTAGTAACTCACCAACCTATTATCAGACTAGACACTAAAGAAAAACTCAAATTTGCCCATTCTGGTAAAATGTGAGAGTAATTTCTTAGTCTCAAGTATCTCAGATATTGCGCTTGAATTTGTCCTGAAAGAACGTGACTGGTGTATTCACCGCATGTGATGTGCGGTTGTATCATCAGTGATATGGTGCAATCCAAAACTACGTTGCATCTTCATGTACAGAAGAAACCTGACTACAAAAGATATTACGTCCAGATGCAACGGCTATTGCTGACGCCGTCTAAAATTAAAATTAATTCGATGGCGCTTGGTATTAGACTGTATTCGAAACGAGCAAATGCTCCATTTATTACAATGGTTTCAATTGCCATCTGTTTCTGAGGCACAAAATGGTGCGTCTGTGGGGAAAATGTTTTTTCTTGGAAACTGTTGTTTGAAAATGCGCTTTAATATGACATTAGTGCCAAATTAATTTAGCCTTCCTTTTTCATATATTCTCATTTATTCTTGATATTTCAAGATTAGGCCCTGTGCTCATCGAGACATTTGCAGACCCGTGACTAAAGAATCGTTCCAAGCTGTTACTGGTATTCCCTTAAGTTGATAATTTACAGTCTTCTTTGTAAAATTAATAGGCTTTGTTCGCGACTAGAAAGATTAACACGATTTTAGAAAAGCAATCAATTTTGTTGGTGGAATTAATTTGAGCACAGTATTATGCAACATACATGCCAATGTTCGATCGAAGCCAGGTAAATAAACCATACAATGGCAAGGTTCAGGTCTAATAAAACAGCCCGGTTATTGACCCAAACATTGTTGATGATCAATAAATATTCTCATGTAGGGTCAAAAGCAAACACATCAAGATTTCTAACACCAGAGACCCGAATCTACCAGAGGCTGTATGACGACATGGTGGATCCAAAAAAGGACCACGCATTTCATCTTTGTAATGGCAAAAACTGTGTCAAGCGAACGAAAAGAAAAATATTATATCAAACGCCTAGTCTTTATACGATTGTCCACTTGCAGGCTTTGTTCGCACGGTCGAAGAGATCAAGTCGATCAAATTCGACCAAGCGATCGGAGACTGGTCTGGCTGGCTCGACAGACGTGTTCTAGTGGTCTACATTGCTCGGCAACGCTCCGGCTCCCTACCCGAGAATGAGAAGTCAAGCGCTCGAAAAGCGGTCTGTCGATTAGAGGTCGAATTAATCGTGAAGCAATCTTGTAGAAATTGAGGAGATGTCGAGTTTGTTAAGCTGATCGTAAATGTATCGTGTCGGGCTCGACTATGGGTCGAGAAGATCGAGTAAAAATAGGAGTGGTTGAAGTCGTTGAGGAGTCGTGAATGGTCGTGTGTGGGATCGTGTTCGATCGGGAGGAAGTATTGTACAAACGATCAGGCATTGGTCAAATAGAGGTCGATCTGGTAAGGTAGAGATCGGGTAGAGGTTGAGTTGGATAATATGGCCGTGTAGAGATCGAGAAGATTTGACATGGTTGTCGTGTTGGGTTCGTCTATGAGTCGAGAAGATCAAATAGAGATGGGGTTGGTTTGAAGTCATGAATTAGTCGTGGATGATCGCGTTGGGGTCGTAAATGGTCAAGAAGCGATCGGGAAGAAGTCGTGTATAAGCCTCTTAAAGCAGTTGGTCGAAATTTACCGGGGAATTTGGGCGATCTAGATGGTTTAATTGATATGAATGACAATGGCTTAAGATCCTTAATCATTCGCGCGGCCACACAGTTACACTGCGGCTTCAAAGTTTGCATTGAATTTGTTTATGTGCAATGGCTCTGTACTTTTAATTCATAAAAGGTATTTTAGCCCTTTAATTCCACAGAACCACTTTTTTGGCGCATGTTTTACAAATATCGTCAAATATTGAAACATGTTGGAAATGAAGAATTTGCTCTCTACTGTTACTTGTAATTGCATCCATTTCTTCCGATAATGTAGTACTATTAAACCACTTCCTCCTTTTAGCACATCCGTAACTGATTTCTAGACGAGCTTTTGCTCGTTATGAGCAAATGCTCCATTTCCTACAATTATTTCAATACAATTAAAAACAGGATGTTTTCCTTGCCATTTTTTTCATCTTTTTATCTCATTCCTTATGACTCAGTCTAAAAACTCTTGTGGAGAAAATGGGTCCAAACCGGACTGGAAGAACACCTTTCTGACACTGCCAAACTTGCAACTCTGTCTTCGGAACAGATTGAGTCTATTAACCCAACAAGTGTCGGCCATCGGCTTGAAATAAGTCGTTTTATTGCCTATTGAAAATTACCTTAGCGTGTTTATTCTCGAATGTGTCTACTTTTCAACTCTAATTTAAAATCTGACTGAATGTTCAGGTGTTAATGTTTCCGTGAACTTTAAACCTTGTCAGTTATATTCCTATTACGGCGATAACGATGTCGGATACGTGTGACACAGAACGAACAATTTTTCTGGAAGAAAATAAAACCTTAGCCAGTCGTTAAAATTATTGTGTCTTGTTCAAAAACGTCGTCAATTTCATTTTTAATGTCGTCCGATTCATCCAAAACATGTGAACTATAAATTCTATGAGTGCCAAGCAGCATGGGTTCAGATCAGCCACCGAGCCACTTGTAGACATAGCTGTGTCTGACTAAAATGATTACCACATTCGTGAATTGCGGGCTAAGGGTTAATCCTTTCAATATTTGTATTAGTTGAATATTTGTATTTGTTAGGTCTTTGAGAGAGGGTCGTTGCAAAGGTTGAAATAACTTGTGACTCCATGGAGACCCAATCTCCATGTACTATTGGAAATAAAATACGTTTTAACTGTTAACACTTTCACCAAAAATGTTTAGCCCAATATCAGACGCTGCCTTATAAGGCATCGAGAGGCACTCAGCCGATATTTTTGCCGAAAATTAATTTAATCTGTGAAGTATGAAAATGAAGCAGACCAAATATTGCGCATAGACTTTATTGCTTCATATAGAGAAGGAGTGAAGACAAACTACAGTTTTTCTGTCTAATAATGTAAATAAGCAACACCACACAAACATGTGGGAAATTTTAAACCCGATGAGTCAAACTCGATTTAGCTGAACTTCTTGTTAAACTCGAGGTAAATCGCTAGTTCCGGCGTCAAAATAATGAAACAGACGTCGAGTTACCCTGCATCGGATGCAGATCTAACCCGCTTGCACTTTTAAAAAATAGCTGATTGTATTACAACCAATAACCCATTATATCAATTATACTCGAGCCTCGCTTTCTCGAATCTAGTAATTTCAATCACAGTTCCAGCTCATGTTTAAATTGAAAACGGCTGATCTCCAAATCACTGTACATGTATATAACAATCGAACTTCGGGTAATTCAATTATATATAACCTGGTACAACTCACATTGACACGTTTTACCGAAGCAGACCTTTGTTTCAGTTCTAAATTTTATTTTCGATTAAACCATGTTTTCGACATAAAAGGTATGAGACGACGAAAAGCTGCGACTGCACAATACACTTAATAGTGTTATTCGTATTTTGTAAAATACGTTAATTCATCAATGACGTCGCCAGCGTAATATATAGAGGATAATTGTATTTTACAGTGCAAGATTGAATTTTATTTCATCGAGTGGGAAGCAAAGGTGCTGTTTTCAGGAGTGGCGAAGCCACGAGTGAGAACATCACTTTTGCTTCCCATGGGTGGAATAAACATTAATATTACACTGTAACATACAAATTATTATTCTATTTCTTGCATGCATCTTCTTGAAATATAAAGTTTAATCAGTAAAACATAAGAAATTAAATGTCAAAACAAAAGTCAAGACGTTTGACCACAACACCAGAAATGTCAAAGTCCAAATAAACTTTTCAAAACATTACAAGTCAATTAAGGAAAATGAGTCAAAAACCAATTGTTTTTATAAATTGTTGATCTCAAAAGCAAAATTACACTGTTAAAAAAGTTCTTATTTCACTGCTGAAAAGTTTTAATTTCGTATTGTACAGATTCTAACAACTCAATTCATGTTTATAATGACCACTCATGTGAGATCCTCTAAATTAACAACCAGTCGCGTATTTACGTGCGAAATAGAATTTGTACCATATCGTCGGTTTTTTTCTCAAGTAACGTATGTGCCATTTTCAAAAATGGCACACACGTACGTGGTTTTAGAAGAAAACCGACGACTATTTAAAAACAACACCTAACAAACGAAGACCACATAAGGGCTATTGACTAAAATGACATTAATAGTGGATCTTACCGGAGAGTTTATTTCATATCAGTTTTATAAAATGAGCTGACTAAACCACACAGAGTATTTTTTAGAAAAAAATCACAGTGTCATACTCACTAGACAAAACGTCCCCCGTATAGGTTTTTGCCGTGAAAAGCCTGAATAAGAACGCAACGCCATAGCAACTCCCTGAATACAGCGACGTCATACATGTACGTAACGTCACCATATGTTACCTCGATAGGCGTGTGGGCGTTTTTATCGACAGGTTTCAAGTTTTATTTATATAACTAGTTACATATGATATGTATGCCACTGCTTTATGTTACTCCCAGAAGCCAATTAGTGTGATAAAACTCTTTTTTTAAACCGACGACATTTTTTCAAAAACACGTTACTATCGATTAACTAAAGTGGCAAATTCGTTTGTCTCGTTGTTTTTCATTAACATCATTAACTGTTCTTATTCTACAGGAGTGAAAAAGCAAATGATAAGGGCAACTTGAAACTCAAATTTCAGATTATTAAACGTCTTAGAATATTCAGATGCAAAGTGAATAGGGATTGTATGCCCTTCACTGGTACACTTGTCACATTAACCCTTTCACCTACATTAGCGATTCAAATCGACAATTCAAAACAGTAAAGAGCCAGATCAGACGCCGCTCTGATCAGGGATTTCACTTTTTGCAACAAAATTAATATTGAATATTAGGGCTTCAAAAAAAGCCAAAAGTTAATTTATGTTTTACTGTTATTTATTTCAATATAACATTTGATCCACATTCAGTTATGACCGACAATTTTAAATTTGGCGGCGAAATGGTTAAATATGAATTAGAACAGTAATGGTTTCATATCATATTATATCTCTAGTCGCCTTTTATACAATACAATACCAGGCTCCCAGGTTTGTTTCTTAAAACGTATATCACAGAAGAGTAATACAATGTCTAATTTAATTTGGCCGGGAGCCAACTTTAACGAAGAATCTACATCAAACTGAGGAAGTATCAATTTGCTTCCAGAATTAGACTCTGCATCTGATCTGGCTCCCAGTTTGTGCTACTAAGGGTATCAATGTGCATTGTCAAACGCACTAGATGATAAAGAATATAACGTAGATTTATATGCCGCCAATACAGACCGATTATCCAATAAAAACGCTTGTTACAAAAACATTGCTTAGAGTTATCCTTTTAAAGATATTTTACAAATCTTTTGATCATTTTAAGAAATGACAAACGTTGTTCGATTAATATTTAAACTATTACTATTTTTCTGCTATCATTTTACACAACTTCTATGTACCATTACACGGACTAAGTATATCTAAAAACGCATAAACGAAATCTCGCCTGAACAAAGATCTATATATGGGTATAAAAGTACAGACATTAATAAATTACACTATATGTGCATATATGTATTTGAGTAAATTTCATAAATGACTGTTGCATTTAGATGCTGAACGTCATCGGATGTAAAAATGAGTCACAAGTGTCACTAGTATAAAGCCGTTTGCATATTCACACCTTTATTTTCAACATGTGATTACGAAGCACACATGAAGACTATTTGTATGACAATTTGCTAAATCAAGCTTAAATTAAAAAAATGTTTGTTATTTTATAACCATATCTTAGTTCCATTCGTGAGGTATGTGAGAATAAAATTAAGGTAAGCGTTCTAATATTTTAAAATTACCGTGCGACATCATGCTTATTTACATTTATATTCAGCAAAATTATTTTGGCTTTGATGTAGACCATGAAGGAAACTGCATCCAAATATACTAAATCACACAACCAGAACAAATACAAAGAGGCTGGATGCCCTTCAATACATAGACCGTGTTATTGATGATTCGAATGTTTATAAAAAACAGTAAGACATACTGAGAAGCTTTACATATACATGCATAGATATATGTGACGATCTTTCGGAAAATTGGCCCAAATGACAGTTGAAAATCGGTAAACAGTGTTTCGTGCAGTATTCGAATCAGACTTCGGGGAGTATTCCTACAGTAGTCGAAGTGCATGTTTACGTCAGTAGAAGGGCGGTCGTATATTTTTCCCTGCTTGTTAACAGCGTTTTAAGTATTCCTTTTGTGTTCAAACTGTATTTGAACTGCATTCGAAATCATATACACTCGAAATGTGCAGAATCATTCGAAGATGGGTCGAAGTTCATTCTAAATATTCGAGAGGCATTCGAACAAAGATAAGGAATGGTGGTCGAATGTTTCATTTATTTTTCAATCCGGCTGATTCCTGCTGATTCGAAATAAGTGTGATGGGGGCTAGGACAGATTATACCCGGGTATGTTTTCTGAGAAGGGAGCTCATCTGTACTGCTACACTTGAACTGAATCGGGGAGTATTGAATCAGTATGATCGTTTGTTGGGGATATGGCGTACAAAATGATTCTCAGAAACTCTCAGAAATCACATGTTTCGATTTGTCAATAAAATACGTATTATTCTTGTATTATGTGGCATTTTGTTAATTCGTATAATAACGACAACCTATACAGTTAAAGCAATTATATGAGAACCGCGATAACCTTTGCAAACTATTTGGAACGAGAGTTACGCGGTATCTGATCCAGATCTAAGCTACACACGTTCATTCATATGCATGTACATATATCTTGTTGGGTTTGGCAATAGTGAACGCCGACGAATTTGAATATACTTAGTACAGTCCAAATAACAAATCTAATTATACCTACTTACATTTAGATGATACGATTGGTTGTGCCGAGGTCAATTTAAATTAGAATTTTAAAAATGTCTTCTCTGATAAACCTTTCAGGGCTAGCCGTATATTCTTAAGAAGCGTCCTTGTAAAAGAAATTAACAAGGCAATGCGATCGTGCTGTTATTTTAGATTTTTTTATGAAGGACACGGGTCCTTTGATCTTCAGCGATGAGAAGTGTCATTCATTTTATGTTGAAAGTATTGTCAATGATCTTATGAATCACAAAGTTCGTTGGTTTCGTTCCAAAAAAACGTAAGTGCCCTTTTCCAAAAGGGCACTTGTGGATTTTTGAACCGAACCCGACCATATGTGTCATCTTAATAAAGAGTTTGGCACATACGTGGTGATAGAAAAACATCGAAGCGTTTTATTATTGAGAACACCTAAATGCCATTTTTCAAATTTTATGTTCTTTATGGAAGAATTTACCGGTGTTCTTCGGAAGACTCACCTATTGCATTTCTACCACTATGTGCCTTAAGCAAGATAGGAACGAAATCACAGATGCTTGGACACCCAGAAGGACGCATTTAAATCAACATCCATCCTAATCTCACATACATTTAAACTTTACCATCACAAGCTATTTGAAGACATATTCACAAAGCAGAATCTGAAGAAAGAAATGAAAGTTTAGACAAAATAAAATTTCATTTTTGAATTATATTGACATCATTGTAGTAAGTGGAGCATTTGCTTAAACAAATAATAAACAATCAGGTACAAAGGCGCTAAGAGGTGCTTTTGTCGAGGAAAGGATTATATTGTTTAACGATAATAAAGAGACAGCTGCGTAATTCAAACACGACAGACGACATTTTGAGGCGACGAAAAAAATTGCAGCAGACTAAATATTAACGCAGCGACCTTTCGAGGCTAATATTTAGACTACAAAACAGCCTATTCCTTAAGGACGGTGATACAGGCAGACGAATCCATTGTTAACGACTAAAGCAAGACCTAACTAACAAATAATACAAATGTCACCTGTCTGATTTAGCTCCTGAGTTCCAGACATTTTATTGTGTAACTGGATGTAGATCTCCCGATCTAATGTGCAGTGAATTCGCATTTGTGTATTTTGCGCTTGGGTTTACCACCCATAATATCGACTTATAGCCTTCATAATTCAGGATTACTTCAAAGCCACCCCTAGTGCGGGCTGTAAAGATAATTCAGTGGAAGTACATAATCGTAAATAACTAATTTTACAAGGCTGCATTCTGTTTGCAAATAACACAAATCATAGAAACATAGGTAGTTGAATCATTAGTATTATTTAACTGTAAAATAATAAACGAGCAAAATTTTCAACTCTTTCCTCCACAGTAACGCCTGTTTGCCCCTCTGTAACTTATGGCTATTGAAAACAATGTAATAAATTAAGCATTTTCTCGTCTCGTAACGAGAAGTGTAATTTCAAACAACGATTTTAATACAATTAAAAGATGGAGTATTTATTTTGCCTAAATTAATATTTTTACCATTATATCCTTGTAGATACATCTAAAGAGAAACAAAAGGAAATTGGTGTCATATTACAAAAGCATAGCGTCGAACTCCGCAGGCTGTATATCGTCAGTTTTCTTTTAAAACGTATGAACCATTTTTTTTAAAAAACGACACTTACGTTGTTTTAAATAAAACACGTCGTTTTCTTCTAAAACGAAGCAAATGCAATTTGTCAACATGTTAGTTACATTCTTTTAAAAGAACATCGACACTTTCCTTCAAAGTCACGTATGTGCTATTTTTAAAACATGGCACATACGAAGTTTTAGAAGAAACCCGACGTTATGTTGACTAGAACAGTTGTTTTAGTGTCCAGTTCGATCAAAGTTAAATGTAACATTTTGCGAAATTCAACCTCCATTTTTCAGGTTTAACGAAAGTTCAAAAAACATTCGTATTCGGTCCGCATACAAGTTCAGAAATTTAATTAACATTTTCCTCGACACAGGCTCCTCTATAACTGATGACTTTTGAAAACATTGTAGGAAGTGGAGCATTTACGTTACGAGCGAATGTTCCATTTTCTTCTATGTTTTCAATTAAATTAAAAGAATGGCAAATTTCTTAAGCATATATTTTCATTTTTTCAACAGATTCTTTCATTGTGGATAAGTGTAAAAATGGATTGTGGAGTTAGAGTTAACCTACAATCAATTTGATATTTCAATCACGTTTAACTCTTTCTCCGCCGAAGTCGCCTAAATGCGCCGTTGAAAATAGTGCAGTCCCAGATTAGACGCCGCCTTATA
>JAULCE010067773.1:0-13153 GCA_032359355.1 Macoma nasuta | reverse complement strand
TATCAACCAACTGTTCTAGACTACACATTTCCTCAAAGTAGGCTTCTATGTTAAACCTATGGGATTTGAGTTGCGTTGCTAATTTCCGTTAGTATACATGGTTCGTTTTGTCAATTTATTTGTCAAAAGAATTTGGCTAAATAGTCGAACAATAATCGCTTAACCACCGACGTTGACCTTTTCGACATATTCAATTCGCAAAATATAATGTTTCATTATCATTAACTAACTCAGTGATGTTGTGGAGTAGTCGGACGGGGATAACGTTTTACACTGTACGTCTGATGGGGTGATGATGGGATAAGAGTGAGGTTGGGCGCCCCGGTTTAAACCGGTTTAAACTCCCCAGTGACGTGTTTGCCACTGACCGTCGTTTCACCCTAGTTTTATATGTCTGTAACCTGTCTCTGTGTGTCTTCAACATGTTTGTGCTCGCGCGTGTATATGTGTATGTGTGTATGCCTGTGTGAATTTGTTGAAAGAGAACTTGTTTCAGTGCTATTCGCGTGGCTGTTTGATTTGTATGTGGTGTGTCCTGCAAGGCCTTCTCTTCTAGTTTCATGCGGTGTTAAAAGTTCATATCGTGATTTGTTGAAAGAAATTATCGATAAACTCATGTAAAAGATATTCTGTTTACATCACCTACGCAGCATGCCCGGTTCTGTTTAAAACCATTACGAAAATACTTTTTAAAAGCGAAAGTAGTATAGCCGGGGACTCCTATTTCTCTTACATCCAGAAAGAGGTATATGTGACGCCATCGAATCTAAAGACCAAAATCAAAAACTGAGTGTAAACTGACACGAACGGTGATACCACAATGACAAGAAAGTAGCAGTGCACAGTATACAGTGGGTTGATCATCAGGATGTTGACCCCTCCGATAAGCACATATGGTAAACAGACCTCGATATTGCGTTTTACCTGAAAATCTGATACAGAGTGTACAATTGATCAAATAAGCATGTCCAGTAGGTAGTTGCAACCTACATGTCAAATATGCAGCAATAATTTAGGACTGTAACGATAGATCGTACTATCGATGCATTGCGATAGTTACATGTTTTGATTACTTTATCGATAGTTGATCGAATATGGTGATAACTATCGCGATAGTTTTGCAAACTATCGATGGTTTCGATAGTTTTTTCTCTATTTGTAAATCACCCTTCTACTACCTCCATTTTGTTTAAAATATCGGCTAACTACTTGACTGTGAATCGAACCCTGCCCTGTATGTCGTCAATATTTATTATCCTACCTCCATTAACTCCTTGTATGGGCATGAACAATATAAACCGACGTGCATACACATACAGTTAACACATGTCGCTTAACAACAGTGTCTCAAATATTGTGCTAGAAATCACATACTCGGTTTAGGGTTGACAGGAGTTAGCCAATTTTGCTCACAGCAATGTGAAGGGAATTTAATCATGCATATGTTACTGAATCTAATAAAGGCATTGCAAAACTCTGCATATCTTGTGTGTTCTAAGTTAATTATCAACTTGGTGGTTTACACTAGAAAACCCAAAATTCTTATACATCCGACGCGTTAACAATTAGCCGTTAGGAAACTTCACCCAAGCAATGTAAAGTCTCGGAATAGACATTTACAAACGTTTGCGAAAAAATTATATTTGTAAGAATTCTTCCAATGAGCCAAAAAATTAATTATATAGATGATGCATCTCTCGGCAAGTAACAAGATCGGAGCCTGTCAATTTTGGATCTGGATTGATATGCCTCGAATTACGCAAAATCACATACAGTGTCAACATGAATTGTGTGGCATGTAATGTGTCTGTTATATTCGCCGTTTGCTTTAATAGTATTTACTGTTTAAATAAAGTGTCTTCACGAGTATCGTGAATCTTTAAGGTTAAATAAAACAGAAATAAACAACTCGGTTGAATAAATAAATCTTTATGCACTGCTGTGACATTTCATACAAAATTCTACAACCGTAAAAGATGCCTTTTTTTTAGGAAAACAACAACAAGCAGCAGCACCATACTTTGTAGACACTATAATAATTATATTCAACAACCTCTTGTATATTGTAGTTTGTGGTATTGTATTTTGATTTTTAAGGTTTATTTCTAGAGTCTCCTACTATCGCAATAGTATTGCAATAGTCATCACGCGATATCAATAGTATTGCGATAGTTATCTAGCGATAGTGTTCTATCGCGATTGTTGAAAATGGTCTCGATAGTCAGCCCTAAGCAATATCCACAGATAAATGTAGGAATGCCATCATCCAATCATGTTTACTTAATCGTCGTTCAGGTGCCTGGGATCATCCTGTTTTGAAATATTCATTAATTGTTGCTTTAGAGTTATAAAACATAAAATATTATTTGGCTACATATCACTATGCTTACACTATGACCACCTTTCACGTATACACATCGACATATTGTCAGAGTGTTAAATCTTTACGATAACAAAGAATGGATATTTCAAAGGTACCTGAGCCAAGATACAGTAAACTTAACTTATTGACTGTTTGCATATTATTATCTGTGAGCACTGTATGTGCACAAAATAACCTTTTATTTCAGACGAAGGGTCGTTATTGCCTTATAAGTTCATTATTAGTTAGTTTTTAACGGTTATTTAATGTTTAGGGTTGGAAATGTAGCATTTAGTTGGCTTGGTCGATTTTTATTTTGGGCCTAATTTTATTGCATATCTCCAAACTCTATTTTAAAGGCGGATCTTATTTCGCCATTCTAAATGTCTTAAAATTCTCAATGGTGATAACGAGCTTGTGATGCTCACGGCTACGAGTCAATAGCGGCTGCCTTGCGTGGCGCGTATTATAGCGTCAATATCCAAGGTAAAGATAAAGTTTCCGCGTTTGCTCAATGAACGGGGTCTCTGCTCTATTCAAAGACATACAGAAAGACATAAACATTAATAGATTGGTTTCGGTTCAAGATAGAAACTCGAAATGTTCCCTTGAATTATATTTAATAAATTGAAACGAGCGGTGTTGACATTGTATAGATCATGGTTAAGCGTCTTGAATTAAGGTTTAATGAAACAGTAACTTGTTTTTAAAATTGGTTTTATGAAAAAATCCCGATATGTATCTTTAAAATAAACACTTACATTTGGTGATGTGGCAGCTTCTCTCATAAACTGTTTTGCTGCGTCTGACCAAATTGCCGGCACTGTCAGCACGTACAATATATCATCGTCCCTTATTGCTTTATTCTGAATCCTGATGTCGTTCAAAAGCTTCTCCTTTAGATGCCCAATCACCAGCGAAAACACTTTCAGGGCCGGCATCGGTTTATTTTCAGCATCACATATCTCAACATCTCTGGTTAGGCTCTGAAACGATATGTCACCTCTAAAACAAGAGAACAATACTGATTTCTTAATTCAATTAAACACATGAATGCACATGTACATTATGGATGATTTTATTTGTACGGGTTATATCTTAAAGAAATTTGATTAGTATGAAATTTCATAAAAATATTAAAAACATATTCAATTATGTATTTTCCAAGTTTCAACTTATTAACTAGATAAATGGCGGTAAAATAACCAATTAAATAAAGGTCTAGTTAGAATATGCTTTCAGTGTAGACTACTCCTTACGGCAGATACCTGTAAAATAAAGCATTTCTGTTTTAATTTAGTTGAAAAGTTTTGTACCAATTGAAAACTGTTCACTTAAATTATACAAACATTTAACAAAATATTATATCAATGTATTTCATTCTCCCTATAAAATAAGACAAATAACAAACTTTAAGGCGAAAATGGGCCTAAAAGTTTAAGGCATTTAACATGCATTAACTGAAGATAACTCATATAGTGTAAACAGACAAAATTGTTTGACAAGACAAACTATTTTTGAGCTGTCAGTTGAGAGAAAATAATGTCAAGACTAGAAAACTCAACAATGTTTTATGAAAACACAATGCGAGAGCTGAGACTCTGAAGATTCAAATTCTTAAGTTACCTCCATTTTAATTGAATATATAGATGAAATTTTGATCTTATATTTGAAAGCTCCTGTGATGATTTAAAAAGTAATATTATAAACTCACTCCCCATCTGATACAGTTCAACATTCTTCCAAATGATTAAATGTATCCTCCTGTATTGTGAGATATTGGTGTTTCTTTCTCATGTATAGCAAATCCCATTATAAACATGTAGTTTTCACGCTTGATCAGTGTAGAATACACCACCTCCCAATCTCAGGTTTAAAATTTGCAATAGGTAACAAACAGTTTACACATATTCTCTAGCCAAACTTTAAACAAGACGATCATTACGACGTCCCATGCTTGATAATTTTACAAAACATGATTAATTTATATACATGTATAAGCAAAAAAACAATAGTACCGCCTGCCTGACACTCATCTGCTTGAGTATCCAAAATATAATAAAAAACACAGAAATTCTTACTTAAAAGGGGAGAAAATTTGACAAAAAGCAACTAAACGTTATGGCACTTATCCATGGGAATGCTACTATTATTTTCTTGACCTTGTCTCCTTTTGTTGCTTGTATGATGTCAGACAATTGTAAGAAAGACGTTTCAAAGCTCTACCATGAATGTTTACTGTAAAAAAGTGGGCGTTTACAAAAGACTAAACATAAATTCGAACTTAAAAAGGAGAATAAAATCGACAGAATGCAAATAAGAGTTATGGACCTTGCCTTTTTGGGTTGCCTGTATGATGTCAGACAAATGAAAGAAGTTTCAAAGCTCTACCTTGAATGGACTTCGACTAAAGAACTAAGCTATTAGAAAATAAGAGGTCCAAGAGGGCCTATGCTGTACTGGCTTGTTTCTATTGGTCATTTTCAAATCATAGCATGTATGTATGGGCAACGAAGGGAAGATGAATAAGCAACAGCTTGGTGAAGATCGGAGAATAAATGGAGACCTACTGAGTTCACAAGCTGTAATATAGCAATTTTGACACTTTCAAGGACATAATCCAGTCATGTATAGGCGGATCAGGCCTGATTTTCGAAAGAAATCTTACTGTCATTGATATCTTATTACTGTATAAGTTTGATGAAGATCGGAAAAGAATTGAAGACTTTATCACGTAAACAAGCTGAATTATATAAATTTTGAAATTTTCAAGGGCTATAATCCAGTCGTACATGGGTTGATCTGGCTGATTTTCGAAAGTAACTAAGCTGTCCTAGATCTTTAACTACTGTATAAGTTTGGTGAAGATCGGAAAGAAATGAAGACTTTATGGCATAAACAAGCTGTATTATAGCAAATTTGGACAATTTCCAGGGCCTTAGTTCAGTCATGCATGAGTTGATCTGGCAGGTTTTCATAAGGAATCGATCTTGTATGTATATTTAACTACTGTATAAGTTTTGTGAAGATCCATAAAGAATTAGAGACTTTATCGCACAAACAAGCTGTTTTATAGCAATTTTGACTTATTCAAGGCCCATAATCCAGTCATGCATGGGCGGATCTGGCTGGTTTTCAAAAGAAACCGTACTTCAATAAATATCTAACTACTGTATAAGTTTGATTGAGATACGATTAAAATTAAAGACTTTATCGCTTGTTTAACAATTGTTTACGGACGCACGGTCAGACGTACGCACGGACGACTGACACCTCGCCTTAGCTCTTTGGCCTTTGGCCAGCAGAGCTAAAAACTCAAAACGATCGCAGTGACTGACTGGATATTTTTTTAACTTTACTAACACTTCAATACTTTACACACGATACATATTTAATATTTGCGATGTAATCAGATTTTGAATATTTTTAATCAAAATGCTAGATATGTCCATATCTTCATTTTCATGAATCTCCATTTTCATGAATGCATATTATCGAGTCTAGTTTTGCCTCTTAATCATTTAAGCATTCAGAAATCAACCTGAGCTTTTCCGCTCCTTAAAGTGTTGGGTTTGAAATGGAAGTGAACATGGTATCTTAATAGTATTTCTTACCACTGAATCAAGTATACACGTTTACCTTATTAATATTTTTTCACAATTGTATGTCTTTCTTACAAACCTTAGTCTCGTAAAGCAGCATTTTGAATTTCTGGAAGAAGCGCCATCCGCTGTGCCTGTTCGTGTCACAAAGCTTGGCATATTTATTCTCGGCTTTGTAACCAAAACTGTCGAATGTTTTGTCTGGTTTCAAAAGAACCGTAGTTGGGGCCTTTTCTGTCGTTGAAGAAGCTGATCCTATTTTCCACTGGTTCATGTGAACTTCTTTGGCTTTGACGCTTTCTGTTGTTTTGTCCTGGAAGGCAAATGCATATCCTGAACTGGACGTGCCAAAGTCGATCGCTGCTATAACTGGGCGATATACATCTGATGAAAGTAACATGTGGTCAATGATAGATGTGGCAGCAGCCATAGTTGAAATTATGCTGAAAAGAAACCAAAGCAATGCAACATGGTACGAAAACAGCTACTGTTAGTTTACGAGTCCATGTATATGAGAAGAATATACATTTTCGTGTCGTAAAAGAAGACATCAATACTGGAGATACACGTAACGTTATATACCTTGCTCATTGACATTTATTCTAAATTGATTAATTGAAGAGCACCAATACCTGATCCTTAGATATAATGACCTTCTTCGAGGTTGTAAATAAATGATAACAAGATAAAATGGCCATCACAGCCCCTCCCTCTCCCTCAACTTCGCCACAGAAATTTATGCTCACTCATGGTTTTGAGGAGAAATAGTCCTTTAAATATAAAACATGTTTCAACTAATTACCATTAGACTCGGTGATGGTTTGATTATAGTCGTTTTATTTGTTCCACAATCTATAGATAATGTAATGGTTAGATGTTATTGCCCTTGTTAAAAAATAAATCATTTTTGTTTCTTTTTTTATCATTTTTTTACTTTTGGCTCAATATCTCTTGAGCGGACAATCAGGTTTTAAAAAATCTGGGATAATAACAAAATCAGAACAGTGACAGTTTAAGTTTAAGTTGTGTTAGGATATGAAAGTGTTTAGAAACGTTATTGCCCTGTAATGGTAGTTATTTCAAAACATTGTGCAGTATAGACCCTAACTAGATGCTGATCTATGCCTACGTTGTTTGCAAATGAAAAAAGGCACCTTTTCAAAGCGGCCATCTCATATGGCATTTTATACTTACATACATGTGTATATACATGTAGGTTCATTGACATTATAGACTTACAAACATGCGTATATACATGTATGTTCATGATTACATCAGGTTTTGTTACGCTCATTTCACCCCATTTAAATAACCTTTAATCTCCGTATGGTAAATGCATGGCTCCAGCAGCATGGCTTTCAAATGGCTTCAGACTCCCATTTTCTTATGCCTATTTACCCTTTTCTCAGACTTCAGAGGCTGTGAATAATTGAAATATTTTAGGAGTTATGCTCCGACAACATAAAAAATACGAAAATATAACAAGAGCTACTCGGCAAATACGCCCGAACAAGTTCGCAACACACGTGGTAGATAATGGCGGAATTCATGTTGATAAAAATCGTAAAAAAAGTCCCGGCGTGATTGCAATATGTCAATATTAAAGATCTAAGTACATGTATAGTGAAACCCGTATAATCGGACAAACAAGGGAAAGTGTTTTTTTTGTAAAAAATTCGTGTAACTGCAGAAAAGACCGAAAATCAATAGGGTTTTTCCGGTGTCCGATTATCAAATAAAATGCCCCAATTAATGCTTAAAATATGCTGCATATTTGCAAACGCTTGAATCTTTCTTGAATTGAAAAGTTGAGTTGAGTTGAGTTGAGTGTTATAGTGTTTTTCTAATTACTGCTTTTTACTCTCTTTTTTTTTGTTCTTGTTGGGGGGAAAATGCGACAACTGATCACGTGATATAGCGTCCCGTTTTAACGTCACAATCATCGTGCAATCAAAACACCCCATCTTTGTACTGGTGTCGAAGTGCAACAAGAGTGAATCTACAAGAAGCCCTACACTAGAAAGAATGGTCGGAACGAAATCACTGCGATATTTATCACAAATATGTAGACATTCCCAGCGAAACCTCCCTTACCAGAGTTAACTTAACGGGGTATCCCAACAGGAATTCGCAAGGCATAATACTTTTTATCGCCTTTCGGTGACCTCTTTCTAAATGACGTCACCCAAATAGTGACACCAAACCTTCGAGACAGACTTACATCAACAAGACAAAAAAACGACAAACAAGCAAAAAGCAGATCGTCGCCTACAAACAAAGAGCTGCTTAATTCAACACATTTTGTATCCGATAATCAAAAAACTGCTCCGATCAATAATATCGCTAAAATCTGCTGCAACTTTGGCAAAATGCCCTGCTTGTCCCTACATTATTCCTAGCTAGTAGCGATCAGCGGCAATCTATTATTAGATTTACCTGTATTTTTACTCCTTCACGAACTATTTTTCTATATTTATGTGCCGTGATGACGAGGGGTGATATTCTTATTATTATCAATATTTCAACAATAAGCACAGATTTATACTCGAAATACTTCAGATAGATTCAAGCGTCTTCCTTTTTTGATTACACCGCATTGAAACAATTCGCCAAGTTACATTGCACAATCCAACGTAATCATGAATGTGGTCTTCGTTTCTGACGTCGCATTTTGCATCATTTGTGCAAAACCGGTCCGTTAAGGTGCGCGGTAAAACCGCCAACCAAAAATCTCGTTTACTCCCCATTTTTAACCCATATTGTTTTCGTAAAATTATCCATCTCAGATAAAGAGCAATTCAAGAGTCTGTTTCATAAGCTATTTTGTGTTTTTTATTTAGGGCAGTGTTTGCATCAACTTGTACTCAGATGTCTACTAGATATCTCGGAATACGGATCAGCTAAATATTTAAATGGACTCAAGATGGGCAAAATGTACTGCAGGTCAGAGGCAATCAAATAATTTCACATAGGCCTACATTATAACTTTAATGTTTATAGCAACTCCCTGTTTCTCGATG
Source organism: Macoma nasuta (assembly GCA_032359355.1). NCBI lineage: Eukaryota > Metazoa > Mollusca > Bivalvia > Cardiida > Tellinidae > Macoma > Macoma nasuta. The sequence goes on along the minus strand of JAULCE010067773.1, from coordinate 4,169 downwards.
ACCCCTGATTTGAAAGTTCCATCAAAGTGCCAACAGAAAATGACCTCAGACATATGGGTCATTTACGGTGTTCCATAAGGGCCACCGCGGTTTCGCAATATTGACACTTTTCTTGTAGCGCGAGAACGCGGGAATGCGAAATATTGACGCGAAAACGCGATGGGAAAACTATCGCGTTCTCGCGCTACAAATATCGCGTTCTCGCGTTTTCTCCCGACGGACCGCGAAAACACGATGTTTTAATATCGCACTTTCGCGTTCTCGCGCTCTCGCGTTCTCATCCTCTCAACCGCGAAAGCGCGAAAACACGATTTTATTATATCGCACTTTCACCTTCCGGTTGGACATGCGTAAACATGGAAGACGAATTAGATTCGCAAACCAGGGAGTACTTTTTAGCCGGTTTTTCATTAATAGAAACACTGACCTTGCTGGAAGTCAGACAAAATATTATTCTTAGGTAAGTTATACATCTAATATTCAAGTTGTAATTGAACTGATGCATATATCACGTACTTTATCACTTTGCGTCCCGGATCCAGACATTTAACCCCCACCCGGAAGGCGAAAGGGCGATATTATAACATCGTGTTTCGCGCTTTCGCGGTTGAGAGGGCGAGAACGCGAGAACGCGAAAGTGCGATATTAAAACATAGTGTTTTCGCGCTTTAGCCTTCGCGGTCCGTAGGGTAAGGACACGAGAACGCGAAGTATTGACGCGAAAACGCGATGGATAAACTATCGCGTTCTCGCTCTACAAATATCGCGTTCTGGCGTTTTCGCCTTCGCGGTCCGTAGGGCACGAACGCGAGATTTGTAGCGCGAGAACACGATAGTTTTCCTATCGCATTTTTGCGTCAATATTTCGCCTTCTAGCCCTACAAGAAAAGTGTCAATATTTCGCGATTTCGCGCTAAGGGCGAAAGCGCGAAACCACGATGAGCCTAACGGAATACCGTATATTAAGACCTTCGGACTGCAACGGTGAGATTTACGGACGTTGCCGACTAATAACGAGCGCCAACGTCCGCATAGGTAAATTATCGATAAAAATAGTGGATATCGGGGAGAGGACCAATTGTTGGATAAGTTTCTCAAATATGTTACATAATAAAAAAACATATACTGTAGATATATTCATAAATCATCAGTAAAAATTATAAATGTCCTTTACTCATGGCCCATGCCAGGCAGTCGAGTGTCAATATGGCTTAACGTTTACGTAGCGCATTTAACATACGAATTTACGTAACGCATGGCTAACGTTGTTGTATAACGTTTTATTATAAATCACGTTCTCAACTGCCACGTACTATATATAAGTTTTCGAAAATAGTGTAATACCGGATTCAATGTGTATACGTACGTTAAGAAAAGTGCCCGTCATGCATCGCTAGGTGCAGTACACTCGTCAATGTCATACGATTTGTTCTTGTACTAATTAATCATTTTCGTGTTTGTAAGTGTTAAGAACGAATCACGAAATGGTGTCTGTGTTAACGGTGTGTCTTTTCGCAGCTGTGTTTTCTGGGATTCCGGCTGGTGTGCCTGATTTCCCATTTAGGAACATAACTCTACAATGGTCTGCACGCGTTGACGACTTGGTGAGCCGACTTACGCTGGCCGATATCATGTTCCAAATGGCCAAAGGAGGGGCCGGCATACACGGAGGGCCGGCCCCGGCTATTCCCCGGCTGGGGATCGGACCTTACTCCTGGAACACAGAATGTCTCCGTGGGGACGCTACAGCTGGGAAAGCTACTGGATTTCCACAGGCTCTTGGTCTGGCTGCAGCTTTCAAGTAAGTGACACACGCAATTAATTGTAATTCTTTCACGGACGTTGAACCGACATTGTACGTTTAACCATGTCGCCGCAAAATTTAAAATTGTCGTCTACGACAAGTTTCAGATTAAATATTTTTACGAAAAGCAAAAATATTAATATAGGAATAAATTTATACTTTTTGATACCTCTTTAATAAGACGTATTCATATGGCAAATAGTGAAGTTCCTGATCAGACGCCGCCTTGGAAGTGCGGCGGCTGATCGAGAACTGCACTAATTGCAACGGCGCATTTAGGCGACTACGGCGCCGAAAGAGTTAGTTTACTTATTTGTTACATGCTCATGCAATTTACATTAACCATTTTATTATTTTTCAAATGTTATTCCGGGCCGGCCAGAGCCGGCTGGTTTCTTATACTATTTTGAAATGTGTTCATACTTTACCTCGGTATGGATAGAATTGCTATATATTTCACAGAAAAAATCTTAAATATAAGTAGATTATTGTAGATTTATTTTTAAACGAAGTCTGAAATGGTATATGATGACGTTTGTGTCTAATATGTTTTGTAAAACAATATTGATTTCTGCTGACCAAAGATTAAAGGTAGTCTAATATACGGGCCATGGATGTTATTTAGGCAAATATATTGCGGTCTCATGGATGCTTACAATAGATCTATAATAATTGTACCGAAGCCAATTTTACTCCTTTTACTTTCCTGCATTGTAAGTATAAAGGAAAAATATATCCAGACGGTTTATATATTCAGACGGTTTGCTTAATTATCAAACACGGAATATATATTTTAAGATATTTTTTTATTCAACGCTTTTTAGTACGAACGTTTTGACATGTGAAACTCCACTTTCTGCAAAGACGTGATCGTAGCGTCTATTTACAGACCTTTTTAGGGATAATCTCAATAGTTTTGTTTCATAATGGCTGGTTCCGTAAACATGTAGTCTTATATTTATCTGAACCAATACCAAATGCTTCTTGATTTTGATATCCTCCCTAATTATTACGTTATCATTTTCCCGCCGTTTTAGAGAGGCTAGAAAATCCTTCTTTTGCAAACAGTGTAGTAGATGAGAAAACTCCTATAAAAGCTCTCTTATTTGGATTTGCACCGTTTGCCTTAGGAAAACATATATTTTAACACAAGATAAACTTACACAAGCTACATCATTTACACCATGTTACATCCCATTGTAAAATCATGTGAGGTTTTAAATACCATAGGCGATTTAGGGGGGTAGGAGGCGAAAGCCGGGGTTAGTTTTTTCAAAGAGGCCAATCGCCTTGAAAATACCTTAATTTCGTCAATAGAGATTGGAATGGACTCAGTTTAGTAAAATAAATCATCTACTCTGGTCCAAATTGCATTGTTAGATTGGTCCATTGTTTTATTCAGGGGTGAAAGAGGTAAACGATGTAATCACAGAAACAGATAAGGTTATGGACGGTAATGGAAGTGTCCCAGTCAGCACACGCAAATCGGCCCGCTGGCGGCATTAAATGGGCATATACCGTCAACGGTCCGCTAGGGCCCGTGTTTGTCTTACCTTTAACCAGCAATCTATTTGAAAGCTAACAGTCTGGTTGTATAATACACTGCAGTACGCAGTCCTATTATTGAAAGCGCAGCCGGTAACATTACGGAAAGTGTAAACAATATCGATGACACGCGTGTTTACTCCACTAGTTATAAGTAGTCAACATATGTTAGCACGGGCTATGATTTAACCTTTATCTGAAATTGCCAAAATAGCACATAAGAAAAGTGATTTCACGCATGACCGGGGTGAACGGTCTTTGATTTACAACCTACACGAGGCTTTAATCATCATTACAATGGATTTTCCAGTCCCTGTTAATTGTACCCGATGTGTCAAACCGCCAGCTTACCTGTTACTCGACGGGGGTAGTTTTTCTAGTTTTTTCACCCTTAAGATCGATCAATTGGCGTGGATTTTAGCGAGAGAATAATATTTGGGGATTAAACCATTAAAAGTTCGTATGTTATTTTAAACTAATTACAGTTATTTTTTTATTTTGTTTCATTAATTGGTTACCGATTTTGTAACCGATTAATCGGACATTCGATGTCAAAAATTAAATTCACTAATTGAGATTTTCTACTCGACATAGCGGAACTCTAGCTAGCCGATATATACGAGCATTGTACAAGAGTTGTCTAACCTGTTTCACTATGATTCGATTGGCTGCCTTGAGTTTTATATATGTTTTTAAAACACTTGTTTGTACAAATAATGTAAACTGTATTGTTATGAAACAAAATTAAAACAAAATTATGTCTTTGTTAAAAAACGTTTGAAATAAACTTATTTAATTGTTTGTGTCTCACGTGGGAACT
>JAULCE010067772.1:0-20864 GCA_032359355.1 Macoma nasuta | reverse complement strand
GTTTTTGAGAAATGTTGTCTTACAAAAAACTTAACCGAAAAACTTAACCGAAAAACTTAACCGAAAAACTTAACCAACGCAGACGCAGAGGCAGACGACAGGGTGACGACAATAGCTCGACTTTTTTTGAAAAGTCGAGCTAAAAATGGAGCATTTGCTCATAATGAGCATATGATCCATTTCTCACTTTGTTTTCAAAATGACTCCAATATCGCATTTTTTTTATTGCCTACATATTCTCCTTTTTCATCAGATTCCTTCCCCATGTGAAAAGTCTGAAAATATCATATGTTGCGTATAGGGTTAATCAGTATTGTAAAAAAACTTCATTCTATTCTATAAAATCTTACGAAAATTCAGGAATAGATTTTATCACATAGAACCGCAATGCAATAAAGCAGTGCCGTAAATTTTGTATGGCACAGTGCACAGTTTCCCTGCTTTTCAATGAGCGCTGCATGTAACAGAATACCATATGACGTCATGTTGATGACACTATCATAGACGTCGTTAATGGTTAGCGCCAAATATATAGGGTAGCCGGAATGCAGATATACAATTTTCTTCCTTAAAAATGCCTTACAGACATTTATGTGATAAAGAGAATATCAAATTCGGTTGTGAGTATAATCCGTCAATAGACTCTTCAATTTGCTTTCAGTTTGGTACCAATGCCTAAGTGCAAAAACGACTATTGATTCACCTCAAGACATGACAGGTTTTGTATTTGTTATGTCTTCTCAGAGATGCATGTTCGGCGAAACATAAAAGTGGGACGATAAACATCCGAAACACAATACACAAATAAATGGATTCAGTACTACATATTTCAAGTTGCACGTGCATATCACAGGTGAGCTAATAACCTAAACCATGTGGCGAGTTCATTGCACAGTCCTAGCCTATTGTCTGAGAAAATCGACACACAAAGAAAAATCAAATAATTCGAGTGTACGAGCAAGAACACTTGAGAGTTAATTCAAAGCTTAATAATACAATATTGTAGCAGTAATTGTTTTACTATTTTTGAAGCTATTCATTTAAGACGAGACTTGTTTTAAATAGGGATGATTAAAGGTATCGTTAAGCTAATGGGTCCAATAACATCAAGACATAATTAGTATGCTAGAATGCTTAAGTGTCGAGTATTATGTATATTAACTTTTATCCAAAATACTTTTAGATTGCAGTGATGTCTTCGATCCTCTTCTGTGCAAGCTTGTTAAACTTATGTGTTATAATAACTCAATGTTATTATTCACTAGACGGATACAAGTGTAAATTGAGTTGGCTTAGAAAATGTAAATAAATATAGGGGAATTAATTGATAAAATGTCAATTAGTATAGGAGTCGTAGAGTGAAATCGAACTTACACTTGACATGTGATTATGACCTAGACCTTGGTCAGAAAGGCAAGGGTCATATACGTGCCACACCGTTTACTCTGGTAAACATTTATGTAAAATTCAGATGATAGAAAATGTTAATTCGTTTAAAAGATATAGAGCGGAAACGAACATGAACATTAACCTGTGCCTGGTCATAGTATACGTGACACATCGATTTCATTAGGTGTACATGTATGTAAAATTCAGTGTGAAAATGTCAATGTGCATACACGTTACGGAACGAACTGAAACAAACAAATGAACTATGGGTATGACATTGATTTTTGTAAAACAGGGACCTGTGTTGCCCGCTACACATCGACTAATGTCGGTAAATATATGTTCAGCTAATTGAGAAAAAGTCAACTAGTATAGAAGTTAATGAGCGGGACAAAACTTGAATTTGATATGTGGGTAACTTAAACTTATATCATCTAATTGTGTTTCTGTTCAATATGTTAGTTATTTAATTTTATAATTCTCTGTAGATATGTAAACAATGTCATTTCCCCTATTTCCATCTCAACTTAAATTTGATTTGATTATCTCGATATAATGTATACAACATAATCATTTAGCGTGTAATACCTGATGCCAAAATAACAATACACTGTTTATCTGAATCACAAGATCGTATGGTCACAGTACCCTTTTCTATATCGATTATTCTCGTGAAAGAAATATCATCACATGATACATTTCCTTTTCTTTGAGGCCGGCAACAAATTACATGTGATTTAAAATGGATTAAGTTGACGAGGTCAAAATACAATGTCGAATGCCATAACCAAATAATTTAAGCTTCAGTATGACTTAAAAAATAGTGTTTTCTTTTTGTCCCTCCACTGTTTATGACTTGTATTGTATATTTATGCTGGACATATGTCCAATGCCATGAAATTTCAAGCGAACAATAAAACCATTGCAGACAATTTCTATATTCAACTTATATGACATGAAGTTTACAAGAGGATCTATTTAGCGCCATTTTCAACCATCTTACTTGTCGATCGGATCAACATCGTCATACTTCTGTATTCATCTAGCTCTCATTCCCAGACTGTTAATGGCATCTACCCCTGGAGACACGCCATGTCTGAAAGAATTGGAAAATAAAGAGGCAAAGGAATATACAGGCTCGTTTGATGTTAATAGAATGATATATCCGACACATATAATATGATTTTAGGCTTTGCCTATGGACGGGAAAAAATAAACTATATGTACAGAGAGAGTTAATAATGCTAAGGAATGAAATTTGTATCCGATTTGAGTGTTCACACCATTGTTAGCGCATGACTAATACACAGAGAGCTGTAAATGACGAGCTGTTTGAATAGAGTTAATTAGTATTGAACAAATACAAACTTTCAAACCGATAACATTTATGAGAATATGGGCAGACGAGGCGTGTCATTTTGAATTGATAAAGTACTTTAAACTCACATTTACTGTGACGATTCCACCCAAATACATGTACTGTTAGGGTTAAATTGCAATCTTTTCCGTTCAGGGCTGTTTCACTCCGAAAATCTGGGACGACAAAACACCACGTCACCCGACTCGGTTGAAATATCTAATTGGAGCGAAATGACAATCCATTCATATGGAGCAAAATGACATTAAGTTAGGGCGAAATGACATCAAGTTGGGGCGTAATGAAATCAAGTTGGGGCGTAATGAAATGGGGCGAAATGACATTGGAGCGTAACGGTAAAATCGTGTCGGGGCTATATGGCATTGGGGCGAAACGTCGTGTACCCTGCAATAACATATTCAAATTGTATAGCTCATCCAATATTTATTGACATTGTATCAACTTTGAAAATGTATCGTAACGTTAAGCTACAATGGAATTTTCAACGAAATATCCATGCTTGTTATGAAATTCATTTTAATCAAGGATATCATCAGTGATAATCAAGCTTACCAAATTGGTTTAATCTAGGATACCCAATTGGAGGTAATGGCAAACATAATTCTTGAATACTGTTTATGAGTATTAATGCATTTTGAATGAGATGTAAATAAGAACACATCCATATTGTGACGATCTTTCTCTATCGTTACAAATCATCAACATTGTTGTAAATCTTAATTATAATGCTATTTTTTTTTATATTTTTCTTCCTATAAGACTAAATACTTTAGTCTAATAAAACATACTGGTTGCCCAAACCAAGTATCCATCGATCAGCTCTTGACCTACCTTGAGTATATTCTACAAGCAACTACTCAAAATTCTGCCAATCCAGGATTTTTATACAAGAAGACTCAAAACAATCGGCGGATTTCTGAGAATCTTCGCTGATCAACTTAGGCTTCTAGCTTAGGGTCAATAATAATGAATGAAAGATACTTGGTTTGGGCACTGAGAATACACAATAGTATATAATTAATACATTACCTGGAGGGTAACTTGGTTTTTTAATGTAAATCTTTGCCGGAAAGAAATAATAAGCGAATGAGTATCGAATGTTAACAACCAATGATGACGCCATGCGCAGTGATGCGTTGCGCATCACTAAACATGGCGGCGCCCTAGTCGATAAGTCCACAGTGCCTAGAAACAAAAAAAAGTGAACGATAAAGTATAAACGATCTACGGAAAAATTAGCTGGTGCATCGGCAAGAATAATGAACGTATACTAAAGGTGAGATGGGTATTTGACATGACATGTACGTATAACAAAATACGAAAGCGTTATGATGCAAACTGTTACTCAACAGCGAAAATAGCAGTTTGCATACGAAAACGCAGGTACTACAATATTTCAAACTTTATATTGTCAAGTGTTAATCAAATTTCATTACCGTTCTCACGCTATGGTGCATTCTCAATAAATTTAGAGAACGCTTGTAACCTCCAATAGTGACGAGCATTATTTAATTTTTATCTTAATTTTCAACATCAATTAAACGACAATCCTAATCAAACTCTTTTTCAGACGAAAATACCTGAGCATTTTGTGCCTGATTTGAAAACAATGTATCATTTCGCCTCATGTATTGGGTGGTCGTGATGTTTCATGTCGTTACCATAATGATCAACCAGAATATGTAACGCTGCAGATGTGTTAAACGCGATGTCGCGTCGTGCTTAACAGAGACGGGTATGTGTATTTTGTCTAAAAATGAATATCTATCGGAAAAGATTGAATATGTTTTGTAACCAAGCAACCGTTTTAATGTATAAACCCTTTTGCCGCCATATTTAGAATTGTCGGTCGGAACTGTTTCTGGATCAAAAAGTTTTACGAAATGGATAACAAACAAATTGAAAACATCTTTGACTTTTCCGAAACCCTAATATTCTGTCTAAATTTTTATGCAAAAAAGTGAAGTCCCAGATCAGACGACACCTTAGAAGGCGGCGTCTGATCTGATCTTGGACTTTACTTTTTTGAAATATCGACTTGAGTCGCCTATGACTTAAAATGGTTAAATGTCTACGCGTTCGTCGAGAGGGAATATTTTATCGCTTTGAGATGATAAATCGTGAAGGTTTTCTAATATATAACACATTTGGCAATGGCAACAATACACGCAATAATTATTGGCTATAGCTGCCGATCATATCATATCAACCGAACGAAAATTGGACATATACACATGTACATGGCTCAGGCGATTTATAACAGTTGAAAATATGATTACAAATAAAGTGGGTTCAATCGAAATGTTACAACAATTCACGTGAGTCAAAAATGCACTGTTTTTTCTCTTATAAAAGATTAATGCGGATAATGCGCCATATTTAACCTCAAAGGAAACTGGTTTTGCGGCAATTTGGAGAGACACCTTGCGCAACCGATTAAACCGTTAATTAGATAAGTTTTAATTCTGATCACAGGCAGGTCGAGCTTCGAAGGTGACATTGCTAGGCTTTCAGAAAGCATTTCGAGTCGATATCGTGCTTAAACTCAAACTTTCAACAGTTTCATTATTGGATATCTCATTCAATTTTATTGCCGCTGCACTTAAATTTAGGCTGCCTGTGAAACATTCCATATTCCATGAAGTTTTAAGTTAGAGCACGATCTCAACTCGAGATGCTTTGTGAAAGCAATGCAAATTGCTTGATATAAAAAAGACATACCGGTGTTTTGGATATCCCTTAAACAGGAAGTAGCCGGGCGGTCGTTTCGAAAATAAAACGGATAGCTAAAGCTTTTTACGATTCAATGCTAAATAGTTCGCTAATACTACCCTCGTCGAGGCATGACAATTGTTACAACGGGCTGCAATTTCGCGGAACATTATCTGAGCAAAACAGTTTCAATACGTAACTTGTAAACTCGCTGGATGCTTACGTGAAATGCTGATCTATTTCGTTGTAACTATCTAAGGTTGATAAGAAGACGGTCATAGACAGACATAATATATTGCGTTCAGAACATGCTAACTTTAAGAAAATAAGCGCATTTTATCGCGTAATCAAACAGCAGCGTAAACATCACACCTACGCGCGCGCACGCACACACACGCGCGGACACACACCTACATGTATTGTACTTGCTACCTATACCTACAAACCTGCATGGGTGGAAACTGTAAGAAAACCAAGCCTGTCCACTTCGTGGTAGTTAAAGTTACCCTTTAGTCGACTTGGCATACATCGCTGACGATAGATGGCGAAATGGCCAGGTGCTCAGGGAGCTGGCAGACATTTTGAAAAGGAAATAAGCAATGTTTGTCAATAAGACATCGCCAAAATTCATTAGCTTTGTAAATAGAGTGAGTACACCAGGAACAAGCAAGCAAGATGCGAATATATCAACGTGTATCCTTTGGAATGATCCATACAACACAGCGGCAATATAAAATCATGTGGAACAGTACCTGAAAGATATTGGTTAACTGTGCCTAGGGTAGAACGAATAGATGAGGTCTATGAAAGAAAGATAGGCAAGTATCAGGAAATGACAGACGTAATTTCGAACAGAGTTTTTTTTCAGTAAACATTGTTTCATTGTACAATTTCTCGGGAGAATGTAAGGAGCATTGGGTACCAGAAACAAGTCTAGAAGGTCCTGCAGTCCAGACTCTTAAGAAAGCACCAGAGAGGGAATTTAGTTGGCTTTTGGTACGTCGTGCCGAGTTAGAGTGGATGCCAATACAGACGGGTAGTGCCTGATCACCACTGCTGCGCCCTCGTCCTGATGCTGTTGCGGGCTAAGAGTACGAACAACCCAAATATATGATTACGCTGATGACGTATAAGATGTGTATTGATTCACTGTATCTAAACAAATGTTGCAAATCTGTCACCAACATTGCAAACAGTGAACAATGCCATTTTTCTGAAACAGGTTCATACTGTCTTTGTAAGCAGTTCAAACCATACCATTCTGCATCTCTGATCGCGTTCTTTATTGATTTGTAAATTACCGTCTAGATCTGTCATAAGTTGACTTCCACTACTGTCTGAATTGTCGTATGATTGCACAACTATTACTAGGTGGTTTTGGAATTAAATATTATATTGATTGTATTCAAAAATGGTACTGCATGTGATATACGGATATTTGCCGTTATGCGTTTTCATATCAATTTTATGATAAATAAGCTTCATTTGGAAAACGCAAACGCCAAGACGAGTATATTTAAGCGAAAGGGGTTTGGAATGAAATGTTTCAAACTATATTTGAAGGACATGGCAGTGAATGTTAGCTTAAACATCTTACCAGAGAAAAAAATATATTTTTTCTACTTCACGTTATCATCTTTTGAATGAACTTACGTTCATCGTTATCATGTTTTCTATAGAAACTACGTTAAATGTGACATTTTTTTCTTGACCTCTGTACAGATTTAAGAATTTATTACTCGCTCGATTTACATCATATTGTTTTGAAAATTGGCAGTTATGTCCCAACCTGATTATATTTACTATTGTCATTGATGTGTTATATATTGGAAAATTTACACGATGTATAATCATAAAGCAATGCAATATGCTCTCTCGATGAACATATAACATATTTGAACGGTTACGAAATCGGCTTAATCGAGGTAAGAATAACACTGGTCACAATATTGTTTCGATCAATTCAGATATATTAATATTTCAAGATTTAATGCAAATAAATCCATCTTGTGTTCCACTTTATACAACGTTATACAGCGTTATACACATCTGCAGCGTTATACACACTTCCGTTGAGCACATTGGGTGCGTCAGGCCTCATCTCGTCTAACTGTTTCATGCAGGGTCGGTTCATGTTTTATCGTCAGGCAACGTCTTGTCGAACTGTACCGTGCAGTGTCATTACAGCCCATTGTGCTTTCTTTTAATTATCACATATATATTTAGCTCTTTACTCTTTTCTAGTACATATGTAAGACTCAGATCGAGGGTCGGTCCCAGATCGGGGTCCGATTCCCAGATCGTGGGCCGATTCTCAAATCGAGGGCCGATTATCACATCCCCAAATCGGGGGCTTATCGAGTGCTGATTTTCTTGAGAGTCTGAATTCGCCGTCAAACAATATTTCAGATTGAACTCTGGAGATTGATACAATGATTTACTTTGGAGTAGATCTATACTGTGAAAATGTTCTACGTAACTCGGGGTTTGACGTGTAAGTTCATATTTCCCCTTTCAAATATTTGCGCCAAATAGTTTTGCACCAAGTAATACATAACGTGACGTCATTATACCTTTAAACGTCAAAATCAAAATTGATTCAGGTGTCGGTGACTAACGCGTACGTTTGGAATAGAAAGCGTTACTACGACTATACATGTGCTGTGGCTATGCCGTTTCCGGAGTAAAAGGGAAACAGTACACACCCGAAGCAACTGCTACGTGTCCATGAAAGCAGCATTGTCACCGAAGAGTGAATCTTTTTTTATTTAACGGTTACACTTAATGACGTCACGTCATCTATTACTTGGCGTCAAATCCCCGATTAGCCCCCGATCGGGGGGAAAGAATCGCTAAATCGGCCCTCGATCTGGAAATAGGCCAACGATCTGGACCGGTCCTCGATCTGAGTCTTACATATCTACAACATACCGTTATACACATATGCAGCGTTATACACATTTCCGTTGAGCACATCTCTCTCTCTCTCTCTGTCTCTCTCTCTCTCTCTCCTTCTCGCTCTCTCTCTCTTTCTCTCTCGTTATCGGATCTAAACAAAATTCTTCTAGCCAGACTCTTCAACAGTCTGTTAAAGTCGGAAAAGATTTATGCATTAAAACACAACGTTCTTTTTTGATTAGACGTATTTGTTCAGCGTTGCTTTTAAAAAAAAATCATATATTAATATTTTATCAAGGGTCATAGTTATCACACCCTGCCCAGGCATCTCAATTGCGAAAGCTAGCACTTTTATTATACTTTCTGTATTATACAATTTCAACTAACTTTTCTGTAAAAGTCTTAAAACCACTTTTCCACAGATTGTTGGGTGAGCTCGACATATGATCATTTGTGAGCCTAAGGTTCGGGTAAGGGTAACACTAAAACATATTAGTTTTTGGCAGTCATCGAAGGTATAACCGTGGTGAGAATTTTTGTTTCACCTTAGTGTTTTGATGTTGACATTACGTACATAGTTGGAATGTTCCTCACTCGAAGTGTGTTACAATACCAGAGCAGCAGAGTCATTACGTCGGATCTGACCAAACAATACTCGCAGTTACCGGACGCATTTTATGCGCATGTGCAATATCTCGTTCGTTTCATTTTCAAACTTTAAAGATTAAATGAATTACTGGCAAAATATTTGCCGAATGTCAATCAGCTTGGATTCGGAATAGACGCCGAGTTACTCGGTGTCTCATCCTGATCTAAGCTGTTGCATATGACACTATGGTTCGGGGTAAGCAGTGAAGGAGTTAAACATTTGTCAAAATCAACAAAATATTATCTCTGGTCGAACGTATAATGAAACCTAATAAGCTGGCTAACATAAGTTTAGATGTTAAAGAAAGGTTGTCACTCTGTAGATAGAAATAGCCGCCTGGCAACAGTTTAGCAGAGATACATCAAACTGAAACCATTACTGAGCAATGTTTAAGTCCATATTCTAAACGTGTTGGGGGAAGTGGACACATTCGACATAAGTTGTACTCCTTGTTCACCTACACAAATAGATAATTCAGCCCTTTACACCACATATGCACCTGTTGGCGCCTCTGTAGCAGACAACTAATGGAAATATCTTAGAAAATTAAGCATTTACCATGAACTGCTCCATTTCCTATATTACTTTCAATACACGTGAAATATGTCATTTTTCTTTAGCTTAGTTTTTCATTCTTTCATCAGATTCTTTCATCGTAATTAAGTCTGGATGTATCCTATAAAGTAACGGGTTAACAACACAACGGCTAATCACGATTAATTTATCAATATTAAAATGTAATTATAGAGGTGGCTTCTTAAGCACACATTTGTTTAAGAATTGGTATAATGAGGAGATAGAAGAATCAAGATTTTGCCAGGTTGGAAATTCAGTGATGTTAAAATAAAAAGCAATCACAGAAGATTGTAATGATAACAAGACTTCTAGTACTCCAATAAGTGCCAACTACAACTGGCGCTCGTAACATTTACTGAAAAAGTACGTGTATTAGCGTCAACAGAAGCAACGCTGAGAAGACATTGTAGGTTGAACTTTTTAAATAGACTATTGTAACTATATGACTCTAGACTTAATGCAATCGGTAACAGTTACAACACAAACCAATTAGTAGCAAACAATAACCAAAGATAAGTGAATCTTCAAATGAATTTGAAGTAACACAAAAACTGTTAACTGCCTTTCAATTTTAGCATTTTACGGAAACCTAAAGACATTCGGGAATGATTAACTTCTGCCAATCATTTCACATATGTTTAAGCTTAGAGAAATAGTTAAGTTCTGACAAGGAAATCTTGTTTGATTTTTTTAAAGATAATTAAGAAACTGATACAACGCTGATTTTAACTAAATATGAAAACAAAAAAGACGATGCGACACTGTAGAACCAATTCGTTTGTGGAAACATTGGGGGTATTTCATCGAGTCAGTGAGAATGTTTAATCTAAGTTTGCCTCAGTAAAAGTAAATATTATTTCCTATAAAGACTTCACCACTTTTATGTATTAGTTTCACACTTACTGTTTTTAATTATCACATGTACGGCCTTCCTACCTTTTAATGACCACTTGGCATGCGTAGCTGTAGATAAACGCGAAAAACTCATAAATAATTTCAACGTCGGTGAACTAATGCACTAAGTGCATTTTGTGTATAGCAAATATAAAACATAATTTATCCAGAAGTAAGTAAATGAATAACTAGCTAACTGAGACAACATTTAAAGCGTCTTCGGGGGATAGAAAAGGTAAAAGACTGAATCATGCATAATAAATAATACAGTATTATCATTAAACTAGGGAAAAACTTGAACTTTTATATTGTTATGTAAGGCGTGTCATGAAAGCATGCTAATTATAATACTTTTAATTGTGTTTGAATGACCCCTTATAAAGGTTTATTAACGATACGTATGTGCCAAGAAGTTCAGACTCCAGACTGATTTGACATTAAACGTTTGTTAGAAAAATCGACGGTACCCTGTTCCCACTGTTAAAATGCTTATTGTCAAACCAAGCTTCTTATGCAAAGTTCCACATAACATAAAACACACACACACACACACACACACACACACACACACACACACATTCATTTATTAGGAGTAAACAACATTGTCGCTTTGCATGCCTCTAAATCTATTTAAAAGTATCATTGATGTTGTCAAGAAAATGCTCTTCGAATGGGTAACAGTGTTCGGACGTTGTCAATTATGCACGTTGTATTTTCGCAATTCAAAAGCATGTTTTCCCTCAAAAACACGTTTTGCCTTTTTGCAATACAAAAATGTGCTGATTCGTTAATATTAAACTTAAAAATGTCTCATGAAATAAAAATGGTAACAAGAGTTGAATTAATCAATGATAATATTGATTGAAGTCCACGATGTTTTGTTTCTTATCTGAGGCGAAGTGCTCCGAATATTTTCCGGTCGCTATCGGAACTGTTGCTCATTTACATATTAAGCATGCACATACAGGCATACAGGTATACAGGTACACCTCGGCGTAACCAAATATATATTCTTTTCAGTTTATACGATACAATTTAATAATAATTAAAATAGAAGATGTTAGCCGCGGTAGTAGGGGAGTTGTACATTTTTAGAACTTTTCGCCGGAGTGGAGGTACGAATCCCGCACAAGACTAAAGTTTTTTTAATGGTTTGTTTTATGATTTTTGTATATGTACACATGCACGAAATCGTCGTGTGTTTTGTACGTATCTATCGTTAGATAAATTAGATTAAGTAGATTTGAAATAACTTATTCTTATTCGCATTGGTTACTCGCTGGACAGACACACACTGTATTACTATAGGTATTTTGCGATAGACATTTTTCGCAAAGTAGTTTCATTCTACACACGTGAAAAGCAGCTGGACTGCAGATTTCCGTGGAAATTTGACCTCGGATTTGAGAGACGACAAGGAATCCTAACATCTAGTGTTACCGAAACAAGTATCATGTACCAAATGCCAATATAAAAATGATCTTTTACGAGAAATGAACAAACATGAAGAGAAAAATACGCATTCAAAGCTGCTCTGTTTTCGCAGGTAAAAATATTTATCTGTTCACAATGAGATTCAAACCAACGCGGAGGAAAATGAAATGCCTTGCAGTCATCGACATTCACCACTACACCATCACATTTACACATACATTCATGGTATTTCTGTTTTCATGTAGTAGCATGGGTAAAAAAAATATATAGGCACATTGATATTCATAACACGTGATCTTCCGATTCATAAACGAGCGCTTCAGAAGTTGAATCCGAAACTTTTTTATATACACAAAGCTTGCTAAAAACGTTGTCAGTCCCTGAAAGAAATATATAGTTTAAACTATCGATACTCAACATTCAATCATGTTTTGTTGGCAAGAGTCACGGATTCGACGGTAATATTGTTGATAAGTTATGCACGAGTAAAAGGGAATCACGCATTTTTTACCATTTTTGAAGGACAATATGACTTAAAGCTGCACATAATATATATTAAACAATAGCTTAAATACATAATAAGTTGGGAGGATATTTGTTCCTAAAATTTATCATATCTAGTATCCTTAATGTCGCTTGTTTTGATGATAAGACCACTTTAAGATAAAACCATTTATTTGATTGAGATAACCTATTTAACCATGACCTGAAAAATCAGTAATAACCCTAAGCCTCATCTCCATTTCAATGTTGCTATAACAATATCAAAATTGTTACGCATTACAAAAATTCATTAATGTAAAGAAATAAAATTGTGCATTCTAGATGGTGAGATGGACGAAAGAATATATGAATGGACGGCGTAGATCAATTCTTTTAAAGCGTCATGTAAATAAACTTCAAAAAAAAGTTTCTGTTATAACGAATGTTATCATCTTACTGTCTTGCTTTTAACAACGGTATATAATCAGTTTCGACTAACGCCGCGTATGATCCATTTCTTTTTCTTCAAAACTTGCACCTGCGTGGTTTCTGAAGAACATCGAGGATTTCTTCTAAAATCACGTAAGTTCAATTTGCCAAAGTATCAGTTATATGCCTATCGACGAACATCGATTATTTCTTTTCCAATACCATGCAGGTGACAATAAGCCAAAGAGGCAGATGCGTGGTTTTGAAGAACGTCGACGAGATGCAACATCAATGGAATAAACTAATTAAGTCAAATGCAGAAACAGTATGTTGTGTCGTGATTTGAGATAACGTTCAATGAATCAGAAACGAGATCATCATGATACGAGAAGCCACCAGACGCATCAAGCAAGTCAAACATTTGCTTACATTAGGCTTTATGTCAGGTTGTCATTGCCTATGACAAGTCTGGAAAAATCTTAACATATTATATCATTTGTTATTATAAACTTTATCACAATCACATGGATTCTAGCTATGTCTTAACTTATTTTGACACGGTCAAATGTTACCACTCACTACAAAGTCAGGTATGTTTTAAAATCAAAGTACTGAAAGCTCTGTGAGGGTTGTATTTCAGCTTAAATTCTAAGAGAATGTATATTTTGATAAACATTCACCAAACAAGAGTATTCTAATGAATGCATCATCTGGCTGACCTTTAAGTCAGCTGTGAAGTTTATCTGAAAAAAAAACGATTTCTATTACAATAGATGGATTAGAAACCATTATTCCTTTAAGTAATAATGATCTTGACCTGGCCAAAGTAATCCAAACCATGATTTAACATCGTATGGACGTAAGCTACCTCTGTTTTAAGTTTAATTGCAATAGCTTAATCATCACTGAAATTCTGGCAAATTTTATTTTCAGTAAGTGGCATTTGCTTTGTCTTGAGCGACCTGAATGTAGTCAAAACATCATACTTTTACAGAATATGGCACCTTTCTATGTACTTAGGTTGAGGACCTTTCTTCCTTACTGATGTTATTGAAGTGTACCCTTCTTATCAACAGTGACCTTGACATTGATCCAAATTATTTTAGTAGCTTTGATAAGTATCACTTAAAAGTTGTTCCTGCAAAGTTCTCTGTATTACAGAAAAGATGTTTGCCTTATTCTGAATTTTCTATATCAGGGTAAGTTATTGTGACAAATGTAGGTTTGGAAATTCCGCTGTACAGAGCAATACATGTGGTTATGTCTACCTTTAGCTTTAAACTTGGATAAACGAGTCAACAAATTTCAAAATTGAAACCTATAAGCAGTATAAGTATAACGAAAGAAAAAATATATATATTAGAAAGCGAATTCTTTCTGTTGATCTAACTAGTTAACTTATTTGACAAAATGCTCATAATGCAGAGGTAAATGACAACTTGAGCAAAATATAAGCATGACCGGTTAGTAAAATGGTAAAACAATAACCTTTATAAAATTCAATTTTGCAAAGTTGGTCCATGACAATTGTTATTGTCGTTTAAGTATCAAAACCAAAAGCGACACGAGTTAGGGTTTAAAGTTTAGAATGATTGAAATAAAATTGTTTATATAATTTCTGACAACTCCTCATATTTCAATCGCTACAATTAAAACCTAAGTTACTGTTACAAAAGTCATTTACGGGCAGTTACAATACACCTGATTTTCTTGATCGACACCCCCTTAATTTTAAGTACATTATTTATGCTACAGCTGTAAGCTGTTTTTACTGTTACACAAGTGATTTACAGGCTGCCATTTAAATCCATTTCCTAGGTCGACGCCCCTGAATTAAGAAGTTAACATACTTCTACAGCAAAGTTTTTGTTACATAAGTGATTTACCGACTGCAATTTATACACCAGATTTCCTAGGTCGGCGCCCCTGAATTTTAAAGTTAAATATATTGTCTACAGCAAACTTTCTATTACACAAGTGCTTTTCTTCTGGCTGGCATGATAATCTGATCTTCGGGGTTAAAGCCCTTGAACTTAATTAGGCACAATGTTCAAAGTATGAAAAGTATGAACCCTAGCAAACTTTTCGATATATTTTGCATATTTTTCAGTTGCAAAAGGCTTCATTTGTTAACTGATCAATGTTTCCATGGTTTTTTTGGCACTCTTTTTGGGTAAAGCTTCACTTTAGAGTGTTTATATTGAAACACTTTTGCGTGTTCAATTGTAAGTCGGGACTCATCTGAGCACCTAGTGAGCACCCACTTTCCTAAGTTAAGAAATAAAGTTTACTACATGGAATACTAGACATTTATATCTAGCAAACAATGGACGCCGATGACAAATTTTGTCAATAAAAGAGTAAACATAGCACATGCTTTATCATCTATTTCAACCCCTTATGATAATGAAGATAATAACGTTATACCATTCTGCTTATTAAAGTCATTTGTCCTTGAAATATATAGAAGTGTATCCTTAAACGTCTCGTTAACGTTCTGAACACATTTCCAAACTGTCGCATATGAAATTTGAAGAGATCATGCACTGAAATGAAAATATAACTGAATACCTACTGTGAGACAATTAATTGCTTACGATAGAATTACGAATAGATAAGATAAGATATTATTATATATTGTTGAGTATAATTTTGAGTTCTGTTAGCGAGTACACGACTGTAAAACCTATATCAATGCGCCAGCCCAATACATATTGTCAGCTGTGTTTGAGTTTGATGTATGCACGCACTGTAGTGCATTTGACCCCCGATTGTTTTAATACTGTAAATGAAAATAAAATGCTTAATATACGGGATAGGATTTTAGAACATATGAGGGTGACTAGATTTTACACTGTACTCAATATGCTAGCTTCACTATTTTCTCATTATCAGTGCATGTATATGATGATTGATGAATAGTAAATTTATTTCTACGATAAATTCTTATAATTGCTTCGAAAACATTGAAGAAATGGTCAATTTGCTCGTGTACATCAGATTTTCTTTCACCAACAATGTTTCCAAAAGTCATCTGCTACAGCATGGTTGAAGACCAACACAAATCTATATGTAAACCTAAAACATGTAATGTTTTCTAGATTCCTCAAGTAGCACTAGTGAAAAAGAACGCGAAAATCGACGGTCAAACTTCGCATTATTTTTTTTCGGTGTTAAAAAAGGCGCCGGGCGAAGATGGCAGCAATAGGAATCCGTACGTATCTGTTGAGTAAATGGTTAAACAGCGTCGTCATAATTCAATGTATATGCTAATAATGTTAAATGTATGTAACGTGACACATAAAACCCTTCAGCGCCAACTTTGACATCTAACTGGCCAACGAGTTTCAAACTCATGACATGGCAAATGTTATGGAGTTATAACCTACGATGCTGGAATACCCTCGATCCGAGTCTAATTTAATAATTGTACATAGACACGTTCGGTGGCCAGGGCCTAAGATTACAAGCTCATTGCCTGTGTTATTGGCCATGCTTTTTCTGATATGTTCAAGGTGATAACACTAATCTAATAGTGCTTACGCATATATCTAAAAACAGTTATGGCATGATGACGTTAGACATTAAAATGCAATCGTATCGCTGCTTAATTTTATTTTGATTAATCTGAGTTTGGTTTCGATATATATGATTTTTTTTATTTCCAATGTCTGGTACTGTATACCAGATAACAGTCAAAACTTATCATTGGTAAAACCATGCAGTGAAATTTGGGTGAACCCTTAAGTCTCCGACTTTACTTTAGACTAATCCACATTGTAGGAATATGATGAAGATGACACGTATTTAAGCATAAGGCAAATGCGAGTTTGTAATTGGTTTGTAAACACTGTAGTTAATGAAGCATAATATGCAAATGCTTCATTTTCCACGATGTTTTCAATAGTCGTCTGCTACAAAGGCGTTTAAAGACGCTTTCCTGGAGTATATATGCCGCTTATGTTCGCTTCCTTACGATATGTTGACGAGTTGTGTCCCGGAATGAATGAATAAAATGTTCTCAACGATAGGTGATATATGGCGAACACTGTTATGACTCAACCGCCATCTTTTGCACGAATTGACGGGAATAATGACAACCACGACATACTTAAATGTTCAGTATACTTAAATATGCATAATGGCACTACAGAACTCTTTGATTTCAAAATATTATTGGTGACCTATATCATGCTAAGAAACACGGATTGTATTCATAGAATGTAATGCGAATGCAATGAATTATGTGGCAGTTCCTTAAGTTTCGAACCAAAGGTACCTTTTGTAGTTTTCCGCCACCTTAATGGCTTTTTTACTGAATTCAATCGAAGTAAGTTTCTGCGTTTGTTTGTAGGATCCAGCAACAGTTGTTAGATTATTTGGTGATGCTGTCTACCTCTGTATTGTATTGCATACGCAACTAAATATCCCGTTTACATCTAATTTAAAACTTAACGTCGCCATTATTTTCATATAAGTGTGTTGAATTATTTCTAATGTTTGTTTACTATTTTTTATCAAATTTACCTATCATAAGGAAATTTCTAACATGACTCCTTCGTAGAATTAAGAAAAATATCGAGACAATCAAGTACAAATTATGTGGGATACAACTCATACTATCAAACTTGAAATTCCGGAATTACTTAATTTTGACTCTGTCATAAGATACGTCATAAATATTGATCTTTTGAAAGAAATAAAAAAATAAGGATAGATACAGGCCAACAAACATCTGATGGCACACCTATTGTTCTCAAAATTTACAAACATTACCTGTAAACATAGCAGGTATACACACATATAACTACCGCACGATAGTCTCAACATTCACGGAAAAGTTCACTTTGAGCATACAGGTAAATCGCCGCTATATCGATTGAAAATCAAGGACATTTTCGTTACGCATTGTGCTTTTCTTACCTATCATCAATAATAACATAAACATCAAACCGGCAAAAATACCGTGCGCCATGTATAGCACAGGTTTTGCCCTAAACTGCTGCCGGTGGATTTGAATAGACCCATGCTTCACCTGTAATGTTTATAAACACTGAGAACAATAAGTGTGCCATAGGATCCTAAACGCACTGAGGACATGTCCCCTCTGCAAACAAACATTGTTTAAGGCTTGGGTGTAAATGGACAAATGTTTATAAAAAAACAATGCATTTACTTATTGTTGTTGTAATTAAAAAAAGAGGTTCTTAGTGCCCTTTTCCTTTTATAGAAAGACACACCTGTTGTTATACTTCTATTATAAAAGAGATGAGATGTTGTAAGACCATGTGACAGATAATGTGTGTATCTAAAATGCTAAAACCCTTATTTCTTCACCAAACCTTATGGAATGACGACTCGTTAGAATCGTCTTTTCAAGACGATTCTTACAAGTGGTCACTCCATAGGGTTTGATGAAGAAATGCAGATTTGTTGTTGAAAATATATCATTTACGCATTCTTACCTGTGTAAGCCCTGGTTGGTCCACAAAGCTGTCATCCCTGAGGAGGAACAAAATGACTGTGTGTGAAAAATAGGACCCCCACACTGGTGCTTTGCTAAATCTACTTGAGGTCAGTCAGTCAGTAAATAAGCACTCTATGACCATTCCAAATCATATGCCCAATTCAATGAGAGAAAAGTATTTTATTTTAACCCTTAGCCTGCTGCATGTTCGCGACTACTATGATAATTCAAACAGCTTGGATCCAGATCAGACGCCGAGTAACTCGGCGTCTGATTTGGATTCAAGCCGTTTGATACTCGGACAAAAGGTTCACTAAATTTTAAGAAAACTGGACGATGTTTAAAAATGAAGCAGACGACATTTTCAGCAGACGATTTGTTTCGTTGCAGGATAAGGGTTAAACTTATCACATGGAGCGATTCTGATGAAAGGAATGAATATCAAAAAGATAATGCTATTGTTTGAAATTGTTTTGAAAACGTTGTTTGAAATGGTTAATTTGCTCGTTAAGAGTGCAAAAGACAGAAGTGTAATGTAACGTATTCATTCTAATTCACCGGGCACTCTGATATACGTCCAAACATTCAAACCGTTCTCAATTACTGCATCTAATATTCTAGCGGAAAGCAAAAGAATCCAGAGACACAGCCGAAGGTGAAAACAGCATTGACAAAAATAATTTATCCGTTTTTACACTTTATGCCTATAAGTATTCCTGTCCAAATATTCGTTTTAAGAATACAAGTGTTGCCATGGGAACACACAAATCGTTTAAATACTGTTCTGCCGAATTCCGCGCATAACATCGAACAGATCTATATCGTCTAGTTTCACAATAAATCCATCGAAATAATAACATGTGTAATTGTTTATGGTTATTCGGTCCGTTTAATTATCGCTCTGTAAACTTGATACTGCTTGATGTTATTATTTTGCTTGGCTTTCACCACACCCGTTTCCCGTGGAAGTAGACGTCACAGAAAAAATCAGTCAGCGTGGTCCCAGATAAGGTGTCTGTGTTGTGTCCAAGCTAATTGACTGACAATATCGTCTTAATTTTATAAACAGTAAACTCCGATTTTGACGATATCGGATATTGCGATATATCGCCTGTTGCTTTACTGATTTGGTGGTCCATGTGGATCCTCTTTACAGTCCTAAGCATGATACGAGCGACATAGTAATACTATTGAAAAAAGTTGGCATCGATATGAGACGCCGAGTAACTCAGCGTCGTTTAATCCGGATGCAATCTGTCTGGCATTCATAACGTGTTTTAGTCGTTGTTAGTCACTAGAGTGTGCAATGAATGTGTCGCTTTTTACGATATTCGGATATAACGATGATAACTTTGAGGTTTCGCCAATATCGTTTTCAGCAGAGTTTACTGTATATCGTTAATCGTGTCATTTTTTGCATTTAGCCGACAATAATTACACTGAGTATGTCATAGGTCGACGGTCAATATTGTAAGTGTATTAAGATATAATTTGGCAATTGAGACGGTAAATGTACTTCATCGTCTTGACTAACGTTGCTGTCGTCTTGATGGTCTATAAACAAATCATAACCTGAGGCAAGAGCTATCACTGAAGTGAATAATTCCCCCATACTACAGCCTTGTCAAGAAAAATGGTTAAAGTGTGCTAGTTTTCATAGCAAGTTAAATAACAAAACGGATAAGTGCATGTTAACTTCAGTGAGAAAGTGCCAATTACATGTACAGTAAATTCCGGTTATAACGATATCGGATATTGAGATATAGCGCTTGTAGCGATACTTATCTGGTGGTCCCTGTCGATTCTCTCTACAGTCAAAAGCATGCTATGGATGACATAGTGATAACATTTGCAAACGGTTTTCCATCCAGATGAGACGCCGAGTAAATCGGCGTCTCCTCTGGATGCAACCTATTTGATATTCAGAACGTGTTATTGTCACTTAATTCTATGAGAGAGCCTTTGATAATGTTGTTATAACCTGTAGCCCAATCCTATTGCATATACATTGATGCAAATAAAATATGTTTAAACCAAACCACTAAATATAAAATGAATATGTCGCTTTGAACGATATTCGGATATAACGATGATACATTTAAATCAATATCGTTATAAGCGGAGTTTACTGCAGTAAACAGTCATAAACGAACGTGAACTCGATCAGTGATTATTATCTTGATCTTGGTCATAGAGGCACAGGTGTTGCACGTCACACATTGGTGGACATATATATAACATTAATTGAGAAAATGTCGATTAGTATAAAAACTATAGAGCAAAACATAATATTGAAGTACGAATGGTAGTTATGGATCGGTAATGGAAGCCCAATAGTGCCAATTTATCTTTTGATTTTATCATGAATTTTGAAGCTAGTATCTTGAAAAGTCAATAAAGTTTCGTGAAAGTTCAAGTTAACATCTTGAATATTCAAAATATTATCAAAAAGTTCAAGAAACTAACTTGTATTTTCAACATAGAATCAAAACATATATCTTGAAATTTCAACATAGCATCTTGAAAGTTCAAGTTAACATCTTGAATGTTTAAGA
>JAULCE010067661.1:0-13156 GCA_032359355.1 Macoma nasuta | reverse complement strand
TCGACAATGAAACTAAATGGGAGACTCTTGAATCAAGACGCCAAAAACACAAATTGGTTATACATTTTAAAATGTCTAACTATCTTACACCTATCTGTCTTCTTTTATTCCTCCACTAGTGAGTGATAGGTCTGGATATAGCCTACGAAACACAAATACCCTTACAATACCCCCTTATCGCACTAAACCTTATGTCGAATCTTTCCTTCCCTCCGCTATGCACTTGTGGAATTTGCTACCACAGTCTATCCGAGACTCCGATTTTGTCAGTAGCTTTAAGGACTCTGAATAAAACAGATGTCACAAAACCTCCTCTTGACTATTACACCGGTACTCGGAAAGCTCAAGTTTTACACGCACGTCTGCGAACAAACTGTTGCTCTCTTAATCTTACATTGTTCCAAAAACACCTTACAGAGTACCATTATGTCTCTGTGGTAATATTGAGAGTGCCGACAACTTTCTTTTGTCATGTCCACTTTACAATAACCTTCGCGTTGATTTGCTAAACTGCACAAATCCTATCTATATCTAATCCGAAAACTATGTTGCTTGGTGACTCTCGTCTCTCCATAGAAAAAAGTACTGAAATATTTGCGGCAGTCCAATGCTATATTGTAAAGACAAAACTATTTATGTAGCCATCCATATGTCTACAGCAAGTAATGGTTCCATCAACAACATGATGGTCTGTGTCGTCAGATCATGCACTTGTGTAATTGTGATAGTATTACCACCACCCCCGCCCCAGTTCTGTTTTCTCTGTCACAATATTCAGCATACATGTATATTTTCTTATTTTCTTAGCCTTTTTTCTTTCTCTTTACTAGATATAATTGTTTTCAAAGAATTCCTTTATTTCATTTGACAAATATATATTCTTATTTTCTTGGATTTTTTTCCCTCTTTACTCGATATAATTGCTTTTCAAAAATGTCCTTTTTTTTATTTGACAAAAATTTACTGCTCGAATATGATAATGATCATTACACTTTTGATACCTATTGAAACAACTGATTGGTGTACAAATTATACGTGTAAAGGAGAGGAATTAAATTTCTAGCTGTAACTGTATATACATGTATATATACTTCTGTTGTAACTTATACGAAATATGTTTAAACTAATTGTTATGACAACAATAGACCAAACCTCACAGTGTGAGGACACACGGATGTGACGGACGGACATACGACAGACAGACGGACAATCTGATTCCAGTATACCCCAACAACTTTGTTTGGTGGGGTATAATTAGCTTCATTACTTTTGTTTTGCAGCAAATGACCACCATCATAATAGGCACTGTTTTATCTTATTTGGTGGCTGCTCAAGACAGGTTGGATCGTACTTCTTCACTTCTCTCTTACCAATATAAAAAGTTGGGTCAACCACTGTCATATTAAACAGTTTCCTGGTCAGCATGGAATGGATGAAGTTGGCCTCTCCTGCAAATGCCAAGCTCGCAAGATGGCCGCCCTGAGCCTGACAGGAGCTCTCTGCAGATAGCCAGGTCAGGCCGATCTCAGTCTCGAATATCTGGTAGCAGTGACTCCCATAGCCTTGCCAGTCATCACAACCTTGATACATTAAAACACAAAAATAAATATTACAGGGTTCCAGATAATGGTGCATGTCTGATGTTGGGACTCTGTAGTGAAGACTGCTTATGGGAGCAGATCATAGGCTTGTTTCTGGGAAGTGGACCACAAGTCCGCCTTTAGGAAGCAGACCATAGGTTTTCTTCTGGAAGCAGATCACTAGTTAACTTTTGGAAGCAGACCTATTGGCCGCTCCTGTGAGCAAGACTAGACTTCTATAGTATCTCGCAGAGGCTATTACCTTACAGAGTAAAACTAACCAGACTTGCTGACAAACAAGAAGCAAGACCAGGAAGTAAATCATCTTTTATATAAGGAGCTAGACCCCAAAATTGAGGTCTTCTTCTTAGTACAACTCGGAGGTCATTATCTCAATCAAGCAAACTATATTTAGGTGTATCGCAAATTTTAATGATTCCTACAACAATAGACAAAAGGAACAAAAACTTGTGACAGATGTTATCAAAATTGTTGATATTCGACATCACAATTCGGGAAAACATCAAGTGACTTTAATGTACTTACTCCTTACGTCTGGTGAGTCCAACAAAGACAAAACTAGTAAACGGTACCTGCTACAACAAGTTCCAAGCCTTCGACGTCGATGGACTGGCCTTTCTTATCTACAGTTACTCTATAGAATTGTCTTTAAGAGATGAATATACCAAAATGGCAGTGTCAGTTTGGTTGAGTGAATAAAGCAATTCAGACATGCTCCTGATCCGGGGTACATGTTTTGCATTGTGTCGGTGTTCCTCAACACCCACGTAACAATTTTTCATTATGAGCACATGAACAAGAACGTGGTGGCCAAACACTGATTAACGGGATATATTAGTCTATATTCCATAATCATTTCATATCAATATGCAAATCTAAAAGAAGACCGCCACAGTTTCATGTTTTTTTAATAACAAACAGATTTTTATGAAAATTGTGATGTTGATAGAATATGACCTAGTCTATAAGAATATGAAAGGAAAATGTGGGGTCGCCATATCGAAGAACAAGTATGAGCCTTTTTAAGCTGTACTCCATTCTACACCAGATCTGACCACTCTTTTTTCTAACAGATACTAAAATCTCTTTAAATAACCAGATCTAATTTTGTTTGAACATCAGTTGATTGGCAGCACATTATATTTCAATAAATAGCAACGAAAAATTGGTAAATATTGGAGCAATCGAAAAATATATCATGATCAAATATAAAGAATACTTTTTTAGAGTAAAAAAAATAAAAAAAATATCGAAGTTTTTTTAAAACATGTTCCAACAATCAGAATTTTATAATATTTTACATAAAAATGTTTTAGCCTAGTTTCACCAGAATCAGAAATAAGAGATATAGGTCACCGTGATTGTGTTTTGTATTATTATTTTTTAGGTGTAACATCCACACCTTTTTCAGGTTTGTTGTTCAGATTTATTTATTTAGACCACTCAAAGTTCTCGTGATTTAATTACTACAAATCTTATCTCCAAACCATGATTTATCAGACGATAACAACAGTTAATCATTTATCATTTCTTAATTAGATATCAACAGTGTGCTTTTATACGGCATAGGTGCCAGTTTAAGGAATCCAGGTAGGCATGCATGAATCTACAATTCACTACCAATTCCTATGTTGTAACCATTGGCTACTAACAAATGGTCTCACGATATGATTTTTGCTAATAAATAAGAATTATAGTATTGGGAGACGCGCATTGTCTGTAGCCCTGTATTTTGCAAAATGGCACTTGTGTCTATTTGAAAGCGCACATTACAAACCTTTATCCTCAACAGACGAAGAGTTATCAGCTGGTTTGACATAACCAACGAGAGCGTACTCGGCTAAAAATCCTCCTCCCACAGCATCCTGACCAACCACCAGATGTATTTCCATAAACTGCCAACTTGACTTCACCGTATTAATGGGGAAATTGTAGGAACAGTAACTGCCAATTTGTCTTTTGACTCCATACAAAGACTCGTCAATCACTTTAACAAAGGAAGTTTGGCATGTTCTTGTTGAGCTTCTCATATCGATAATCTGTGAATAAAAATGTTGTACAAACTTTCTATGAAAGAATTACTATTTAGCAAATGTTTAACCCTTTCGCCGCCAAATTTAAAAGTGTCGGTTGTAAATGGTTTTAGATAAAATATATCAACAAAATAAATAACAGGAATAATAAAATTAACTTTGACTTTTCCTAAACCCTAATATTCAGGTAAAGTGAAGTCCCAGATCATACACCGTCTTCTAAGGCGACGTCTGATCTGGAACTTCATTTTTTTACAATGTGGACTCGAAAGGTTGGTTAACAAGAGCTCCGCAAATGGCCAAATACGCCCGAACAAGTGCGCAACACACATTATAGACAATGTTGGAAGGGATAAAAATCATAAAAATTGTCCCTGGGTGATTGTAATATGTCAAGTATAGTGAAACATGTGCAATCGGACAATCAAGGAAAAGTGCGTTTTTTTGGTAAAAAAAAAAAGTGTAACTGCAGAATGAATACTTGAACCAGACCCAAAATCAATTAGGTTTATTCCTGTATGCTAATAAAACTAATCATGAAGTTTGGTTGGCCTACATCAAGCAGAATTAAATGTCTGGAAATGACACTTTTTCAATTATGTAAGCCCATACAGTGGCAACACTCCAGAAAATCTAATTGAACCAGACCCAAAATCAATAGGGGTCTTTTCTGGATGCTGATTAAGCCATTCATTAAATTTTAGTCCAAAAAGTGGCATAACACCAGACAAAATAATCGATCCAGACCCACATTCAAAAGGGGTTCTTCCTTGTGTGCTAAGTTAAGTGTGAAGTTTAGTTTGCATACGTCGAGAAGAAATAGTTATCGTCTGCAAACGACATTTTTTCAATAATCTAAGTCAATAAAGGGGCATTATTCCAGAATAAATAATCGACCCGGACCTAAATTCAATAGAGTTTATAAACCCAATTGTGAAGTTTGGTTGGCCTACGTCAAGAATGACTAAAGTTATCATCCGGAAACCCTCCCATTTTTCAATAATTTAAGTCCATATAGGGGCATTACTCCAGAAAATCAAACCTGACCGAAATTCAGTAGGGTCCTTTCCTGTATGCTTATAAAGCTAATTGTGAAGTTTGGTTGACCAACCTCAAACAGAACTCAACTTTTCGTCCGGAAACCCCCATTTTATAATAATCTAATCCATAAAGGGATATAACTCCAGATTTGTTTTAAATCGAACCGGGTTGTTTCATGTATGCTAATAAAGCTAATTGTGAAGTATGGTTGACCTAGGTTAAGCAGAGCTGACGTTATCAACCGGAAACCCCCACGGACGGATGGACGGAGGGACATACATCGCCATATAATAATACGTTCCGTCTAAAGACGGGCGTATACACATTATAAAGGTTTCATCATTGAATTTGTTTAACCCTTTACTCCATAGATATGCGGTTTGCCTTTCTAGTAGGTGACTATTGAAAACATTGTTGGAAATTAACTTACCCTGACGTTTTTTTAACACCCCTTCCCGTTGTGGTTTATTATTCTGTATACCTTATAGTCTACTCATGGAAGAAACATGACACAATTTGAGAACAGTTGGATGTACAGACAGACAGTATTCTATGACAACTGAATACCTCACTATAGGGCATCAAGCTGCATAAATATATATTTAAAAAACATATATTGAATGAATTAATAGACAAGGTTTGTAGAGTTCAGTTTACTCATCTCAGTCGGTCAAGCAACAGTAGTCAAATGTAATTACTAACTTCTATCTATCAGATAATTTGTCAGGTAAGGTATTAGTTTAAACATATTTTATTGCATATAAATTACAACAGAAGTATATATTCATGTATATACAAATACAGCTAGCACTTGATTAGAATTAAAACTGAAAGCTTATTTCATTCCTCTCCCTATTAAGGAAAAGTATTATCAGGTGTAACAAAACATACAGTCAAACCTGTCTTGAGAGGCCATCAAATGAGATGCCATAGTGACCATTAATAACAGATTGTCACCTAATGCAAAGTGAAAGTAATGCAGAATGCTCTTTTGAAAGAGCGTTCTCCATTACTTCCATTCTGCATACAGTGACCACCTGTCTCAAAGACCAGGGCTGCACTGTTTTTAAGTGACACCTCAATACAGATTTGAATGTATTTGTTGCAATTATTCTCTACCTTGAACGACAGCATGACGTATTGGCCAAGCCCTCCCTGTATATTCCATTGACAGGGAGTGCCTTGCTTCAGCCCAGCCGGATATGCGGGGCTGCTGATGATAGCTGTAGGTAGAGTACACGTGGCGAAGCATTCAAAGTTTCTGGACCTACAGCCGGGGTAGTCTGAAATCGTAATTAGTCCCTTCCTCCAAAGAAGCTAATTTTAGCACCTCTGCTACTGATTGCTATTGAAAACATCGTAGGAAACGCTCATTTCCTACAACGATTTCAATACAATACACAAAACGGCACTTTTGTTTTGCTTAGATTTCCCAATGTTTCACCGGATTCTTTCCTTTTGGATTTGTCTACACACAGATTGTGAAATAAAGAGTAAACAAACACGCTATAATAAGTATTATGCCAAACTTGAACCCGTTACTCCATACACTATTTTAATACTCATCCACATTGAAAGCTCCGGTGACAAGAAAGAATATCTAATCGAAAGAAGAATGTAATTTTTCAATTAATTTGAAAATATTGTTTGGAATGGAGCATTTGCTCATTTTGAGGATAACATTATTTATAAAAATTGACTGTCATTGACGGGTTAAAAAAACAACCTTGTGGAAAAACAATTCTCTTATTTCAACAAATTAAAATATATATATTACAAAATTCAAGCATAAAGAAATATTGTTTTTCGGTACTTCTTGTTAAAACTGTAGCAATTAACACCTTAAATAGGTCAAATTTAAGACTGAAGTATAAAATTACTTTAGCAGGCATCAATACTTTCAGACAACAATTTTAACAGAGGGTTAAGGGTTCACATTCATTACTTATGTTTTAAAGATGTTACAATTCCCTTAAAACAAATTTGGCCGACGTCACAGGAAAAGGGGCACTCGGACATATAAAAAAAGCGCTGACTCAGCTCAGTTTCAGCGCTATTATTCCAGCATCTTGTCACGAACTTTACCATTTGTATTCATTTAAAGGTAGAATTGGGTGTCCTCTAATATTGCAAACAGTGCAGACCTTGACCAGCCGCCACGTCAGTGGCGTAGCGGCTGGTCTTGAACTACACTGTTTCCTATGTCCGAGTGCCCTTTTTCGCGCGAGGTGGCCTATTCGACAAATTGTGCAATGCTAGCTCTATAGAAATTGGTTTTGTTGACTGTTTGAGAGCTCTCTGCATTACTTTCATTCTACAATAAGCAAACACCTGTCGTTAAGTCCATCAATGCCTCATTTGTGAGTGACCACTTAATACAGGTTTAACTGTACTTAAGAAGTAAATTGGGGGTGTATGGAAAAAAACAGGAAATGGCTTACCTGAATATGAAATGTCAAGCAGGAATCCCTTTGCTTGAGCCACAGAGTATCTTGCGCAAGACTTCAATGTTATCATGGCTGAAGCCGTTCTTGAAACAATAATGGCTCCTTTGTAAAGACTTTCATTGGCTGATGTCAAAGTGATATCATCTATTGTCAAGGTATCCACACATTGACCAGTTGAAATGTCAAACACTCCATTCTGTTACAAAAACAAAACTTTACTCCAAAGTCCTCTGATCTGGGACAAAACATTTTGCAAAAGATAAGTTAACTTGTTCTCCATACTGAAAAGGTTAAGTACATCGATATTCTCTACAGCAGTTTCACAATCATTAATTTCATGTTTGCATTTTACTTGAACCATATTTTGCTTTACAATCTTTTGAGTGAGTGAGTGAGTGAGTTGGGTTTTACGGCACTGCCACACAAAAAGGTCATAAAGCGCCGATCAGCGCTGGGTGATAGCTAGGACAAGCATTAATATAAAATGATTATAAATAAAAGGGGTTTGTCTTGATTAACGAGCAGGTAAAAAAATAGCTCTAAAAATGTCCAAATATTTATATCCTTGAATACAAATCAGTCTTCTTCAGAAAAGATAGATTATGCTCCCAGTGTACTTAACTGAATAGTTCCTGCAAATAGTCGGTAGTAAAGTGTGTCTTTGTCTAACAAGAGCGAGATCAACAGAGTCTAAAAGAAAATGTTTCAAGGTGATTGGTTCTCTCGGGTTGGTATTCATGCTCTAGAAGGTACAAAACAAATCTTTGATGCAAGCATCAAGGACGCCGAAAAATATTTTAAAATGTAAAACGTATTTATAAGCACAGGTTTTCGGCCTGTGTGAAAATCTAAGAAAAAAATGAAAGTATTAATCTTTAATTATAGTACTTTTTTTTGTGCTCAAATGATTTTTCCTAGTGAAAATAAATGTGAATAAATATATTTAAAAAATATTGTGGATTTTCAAAAGAATTTGTTTTTGATTTTCTTTCACACTTTCACACATGCCGAAAGCCTCTGGTGATAAGTAGGGTCACGCAGCCACTCGGGTTTTATCATTACCGTTCGATTTTTGAAATGGGCCCTTTGAAATATATATCGATATGTTTAAAAATATATCAGTTTTTTCCAAACACCTACCATTATACCATCGAGGAAAATAGCTGTTAATTAGACACAATTTCCCCCAATAAATAGGGGCTGGCAGTTAATTACATTCAAGTTTTTTACTGCTACAAATTCCTTAAATGTGGTTTGATTTTTATGTTTAAAACATTTTAAACATCTGTTTATATGTTTTTATTTGTTAAAACCACACAACTTAAGGCGCTGAAGGGATTTCATACTTTCTCTACTGAAGTGCTGTTACACATTTAAAAGTTTGTAAACCAATTTAAAATGTTGACGGGTTCACATAATTTTACATCTATTATCCGTCGTAAATTGTGTTGTCCGTAAAACCGTCTCAATATGTAGTGTCAATATGCTATGTGCATTCCATAGTCGACCGGCCTGAAGGCGATGTCAAATAAGAAGCCCTGCACTGAATGATTTGTCCAAACTAAATAACTGCGATATTTATCAATGAAGACTTTCCCCACGAAACTTTTCATATCAAGTTAGCTGAATGGGTTTTCCCAGCAGGAATTCGTCAGGCAGAATACTATTTACAGCTTATCGTGACCCCCAATACTAACACCAACTTACTTCAACCCAAACAAATCCCAACGACAAACAATCAAACGCGGGTCGTTGCTTACACATCAAACAGCCGCTTAACTACTTCAACACGTTTTGTATCAAAACTAAAACCTCGACCGTTAAAAATCTGCTTCAAATTTATAAACACCTGAATCTAACTTTACATATTATGGCCGAAAAAATAACTCTAGCAGACAACAATTCTTTTCTCACTACAAATAAAGCAATATGTTTTGCTACCGCTGAACAGGGCAATCTATTAATAGAATAAGAAAGTTGATAACTGCTACAAATTCTATATATGAATATATAATTTTATTTCTTAAAACCATAAAATCAAACCGCTGTAGGGTTTTCATACTTTCTCCACTTAATTGCTGAAATAGATATACACGTTCGTAAACCAGTTTAACGGGATATCATTATTTTATACCTCAGTTTCTGTCGTAAATTGTGCAGTTCGTTAACAAGTTTCAAAATGTCAGCGACCAGGTGTCCAGTGACAAAATCAAATGTGTATTCCATATGTAGCCGCCTTCTAGACTCTTTCACAACGAAAGTACATGGTGGAATATGGATATCTATATATAATATATATAGGCATGTTATTCAAGAGAAAGGAAAACACCACTTTTAAGTGTGGAAAATGGAAAAATTAGTCATGATGAGTACATCCTTCATTTTCAACAATGTTTTTACAGAGGCATCAAAAAAATTTATGGAGTATAGAGATACGACCTAAACAAATAAAATTGTTTCTGGCTACCCTACTGACCCTCCTTTTTTACCCCCTACCCAAACTGTTTTATGGCCCTGAGAAAATACTAAAGAAAAAAATCCCTTATTCAGGTACTTTAATGTTACATTGTTTTGTTGATCTTTAACTGAAAATCAACATAAGTAATCAAATAAAAAAGCTGATTACTGGTAAAGATACCTTTTAAATTTGAAGTTGTCATCTAAAACATGTTAAAAAAATCCTACCTACCAAAACAATTGTTTTTCAATCTTTTACCTGAAACAAACATATTTTTGTTTTAGGACTTGCAAAAAAATGCCTGAAACTCACCTGTTGCAATTGTGCCCTAGTATATACCCTGGCAAGGTTTATGTCCTTTACCTGTATACGAATAAAGGACAATTTCGAAAAGTGTATCTTCCATGTGCATTGAATAAGTTGCCCATAATAAAATGGGTAAGCTGGAGATTCTATCTCTGTTGGTTCTGTGATTTCACCACCGCAAATTCTCACGTCCTGTATGTCTGTAAACGAAAGGGGTCCAGGGTTGGAATTCAGACTACATTCTAAAGAATAATCTCTTACCTTTTCGTTTGATGCCCAGCTTCTACCATATTGGTAGCACTGCTGGGCAACAAACAAAACGTTAAGAGATACTCAGCTTGGTGCAAAACTATTGTAACTCCTTCACATTTGTGAAGGAGTTATAATAGTTTTGTATCAAGCCATCAGAGATAATTCTTGGTGTTTGAGTCTGAGAATTTATTGGTGAATATTTAAAGGCCAATAACTCCAAACCTATCTTGTCAATGAGAATGCACTATACCTCCATGATTGTAATATACCCTTGTACCTAGGAGAAAGAAAGTCACCAAATTTGAATGATATTGAAAACAATGTGGATTACGGAGCATTTGCTTATTAAGAGCAAATGCTCCGTATTCCACATTGTTTTCAAAATATTTTAAATTTGGTGACTTTTTTTCTCCTAGGTACGAGAGTATATTATCATCATTAAGAGCAAATTGATGGCTTGGAGCAAAACTATAATTGTATCTCCTTTACATTTTGAAGGAGCTACAATAGTTTTGCACCAAGCCATGGATTTGCTCTATTTTTCACCTAAATTTCAAATGCTATCTTCTACACCGCATCAAAGGGTGTATCTATGGAGTAAAGGGTTAAACTGTTGAAAGTATGTTAATCTGTTAACTGATATTACTTAACCTTATTCTGACACATTTTGACATATCTTGAACACATTATTTGTTTTTAAATATTATCGGATGAGCATTACGACTGGTAAATACAAGACTGTCGTATGTCCTTTTTTTTTTATCTATATGCACTTACGACAGTCTTGTATCAATCAGTCGATGAGCAAATGTTCCATTTCCCATATTGTCAAATGATTTAAAATTGATATATTCCTGACCTGAATTTTTTCCAAATAAATATAGCATATTTTGTAATGATCTAAATACAGCTATGATGTAATGGTATAAATAGGATCTGGAATGAGTTGTCATTTGAGATAATTAAACTTTTCTTAAAAGAGTCTAGAAAAAGTTGGTGTAAAGCAAAACTTTGGCGAGTTTTATGACATTTAATTCTAGACGAGTTAAAGAAAAACTTCTCTCAAAAGACAACAAGTGTCAGATACTTTGTATCCAATATTAAACAGAATATTTGATTCTAAATAGAGGATATAATTTTATTACATGATTGGTCATTCAATATTGAATGTATAATTATTAAGTTTTCTAAAATTGATAAAAAAACAACCTTGGTGAGATTTTAGCAATTTTGGTAAACATGTTTAATAAATTCCATATTGAATTAATAATGTTATATTCAATTAATATCATAAATTGCAATGCGAGGATTATTAGCTCCAATTACATATAACGTCGCTATATAGTGCGGTGATTTTAACACTATTCATAATGACGTCACATACTTTGTTATATTACTAGTTATATACCGCAAGTTACATCTTACGTTATATCATGCTGGTGACGTCCTTTATAATATAAAACAAGTTAACTAATAGCGGGATCTAACTGAAAGTAACGTCGTGTTAACGTTGTGTATTGTGACGTAATTTGTTACAGTATGGCACAATGCAGCTATGATGTAATTTCATGTCTCACATACGTGTAAAATTAGGGAATTTTGTGTGTGATAGTTGTACTATGTGTAAGATTAGGAAATAAAATAAGGATTTACATATGTAAGATTAGGAAATTCATGATTGTTGTATTTATCCTTTCCTCCACAGAAGTGCCTTTTAGCACCTCTGTAACTGATTGCGCTTGAAATAATTGTAGGAAATGGAGCATTTGCTCACAATGAGAAAATGCTCCATTTCCTATAATTATTTTACTACAACTCAAAAATAGCATTTTTGCTTCTGCCTAAGATTTTCATAATTTTAATCAGATGCTTTTTTTGTAGAAAATTGAAGGCTAAAAACAGATTGTGGCGGAAGGGTAGACCCAGAAACAGCATATGATATATGACTAAAGAGTGTTTACCTTTGATACACAGTTTTGTCATTGTGACGTCAGTTTCTCTTACTTCTGAAACAACGGCAGAAAAATAGTGTGGGTTGTAACGGGTGATCTTCATTATCTGGCAGAGTTCTATCCTCTGATCATAAGTCATGCTGGTACAGTCTGCAATACTGTTACAAATCTGGACGCACCCTGACTGGTTTATGGTATGTTCTTCATCGGCTATCACCCAAACGTCTACTCTGACCATAGTGTCGTATCCGTAAAACGTTGTGTTGGGATGGCAGAACAAATCTCGAGAAGCTGAAACACATATTTGATATAAGCCATTATCTTCCCTGTCGAGAATATGATGAGTAGTTCATGAATAATTCATGAACTGAAAAATTCAGTTCATGAACTATTCATGAACTATTCATCATATTCTCCACAGGGTAGGAAATGGGGGTCTTTATTGTATTTGTGAACAGAGTTGATTCACACAAAACAGCTGGTCTGAGTCTCCACTGATTAACCTTTTCCTTCTCAAGCTATTTTTAGACTAATCAACAAGGAAAGAATATGAAGATTTGAAAATATGAAAATATGAAAATGACATTTTTTCAATTGTATTTAGAGCATTTTAGGAAATTAAGCATTTGCCCACCACTCGATGAAATAAAATTTCGATCTTTTACTGTAAAGTACAATTATCCTCTATATCCTACAATGTTTTCGTAGCCATCAGAGTCATAGGCCCTAAAAGGTGCTTCTGTGGAGGGAAGGGTTAACAATTATAAAAGTGACTCCTACACTTTTCTTTTCAAAACGTGTACAGCCTGATACCTTCTACTATGCTTCTTGAACTTTTGATTTCATCCATATAGGCCGCGTCACGCGAAAAGGGGCACTCGGACATATAAAAAAAGCGCTGACTCATCTCTTTTTCTGCGCTATAGTTCCAGCATCTAGTCACGAAAATTACCATTTGTATTCATTCAAAGGTATGATTGGATGTCCTTTAAGATTGCAAACAGTGCAGACCCTGACCAGCCGCCACGTCAGTGACGTGGCGGCTGGTCTAGGGCTACACTGTTTG
>JAULCE010067550.1:0-11527 GCA_032359355.1 Macoma nasuta | reverse complement strand
ATACAGAGAGGAACTCGGCTGTGCCAGAATAAGCCACATCATCTCGTTCATTCGTCTTTGAGCACACAGAAACCTCTATGCAACTACACTGTAAAAAATTTCTTTGGACTTTACACCAAAAGTGGTGGCAGCTGTGCTGCCTCCAGATCTGGTGTAACGTTTCCAGGTTTTCTCAAGTGTAAAATTACCCACAAAATGGTGTTAGAACTAACACCCAAGATAGGGTTACATTACACTGGAAAAAACTAGGAAAGTTTACACCAAATCAGGAGGCAGCACAGCTGCCACCACTTTTGGTGTTAGTTTACTCTCAGTTTAAAAGAGAAACTTTACACTGGTTTTGTAGGTGTAACTTTACACCAACAAACCCTTCATTTTATAGCAGATGATTATTAAAAACTTAGTTGGAAATGGAGCTTTTGCTTGTAGCAAACAAATGCTCAATTACCTATATTGCTTTCAAAACGATTCAAAATGCCTCAATATTCACCCATATCATTAGATTCTTTCTTGCGGAAAAGTCTGCAGAAGCCTTTGGAGTAAAGGGTTAAGTTTGGATACATTCCATACTGTTATTAGCATCATAGCAGTGATTGCTATACATTGCAACCTTCACCATGTACGGTAGGACAGTACACAAACTGCATTCATGTCTAGAATACAATTCTGCAATACTAGATCTACAACCCTTTCAACACCTTTTAATTGCAAGTATAAAAAGAACAGCAGAATTCTTCACTCTTGTATTTGTACCATGTATGATTCTGGGGAAAGAGCACATAAAGAAAACAGGGTTGTATTTAAAGGTTTTGAGGACTTTAATTTGAAAATCAACTGAAACATTAAGTTGAAAATAAACTGAAACAATCAGAATTATCCAACAAATCAATAAAAAAGTGCTGACATTGCTGCATCAAATCATGTTGATTTTTGCCATAGTAGCAGACTTTTGCCATGCACTACTTAACTCCATTTTTTAAGGTGACTTTAGCTCTAAGCAATAGAGGTAAAACATAATCAAGATTATAGAGATATATAGCTTCAATTAGTCACCATGCTGTTTTATCAATTCTATAGTAGTCAAGAATTCTATTTTTCCATTGCTTGTATTATGAACATTTCGAGAAAAGTTTGACAATTGTTTTTGTAAAATCACTTCAATAGGTGTATATCGTTGCAGTTAAGTTCACATATGGAATGCTTTTCATGACAAGATCCTTAAATGACCTTCAGGAATATGTTTGAGTTTTCATATATGCTAGACTAGAAATACTCACTAAAGGTGATTAATACCCACAAACCGCAGCCTTTGATCTAATAGGGCAATATTCAACATTAATAAGAAAAAGGTAAGAAAGTAATAAGGTAATGAAAGCAAATTGGTGGTGAAAATTGGTCACCATATCTCACAAATATCTTGCATGTATAGTGTATTTGAGCGCTGCTGTAGGATTTCCAACCATGAGACAGTTCAAACAGTGTAGACCAAGATCAGATGCCAAGTCTCTGACGTGGCATCTGATAAGGATCTATACTGTTTGAAACTGGCCAAAATCATTACTTTTTTGTTCTACACTGTTCTGACCAGCTTGTACTGTAGCTAGATTAATTATTTTCAACATGGCAACTGGTATAGGTCTACACTGTGTGAACTGTCTTATGGTTTGAAGTCCCACAGTAGCGCTCAGTTATCAAAGAAAAGCTATAAGGGGACAAGCACATTATAAACTTTCTTTAACAAAATAAGAAACAATAAGTAGGAAAAAAGACATCATAATTCACTAACAATTGAACCCAAAGATAGTGTACTTATGTGAAACAGGATCACCTTATGTTTCCAAATAAATACAATTTCTTAAGCTAATCCTTAAATAGACTTGGAGAAGACTCTGCATGAAAACATTCAACTAAAATCATATTTGTAAGAAAGACTATTTGCGTCTGCTGAGCGTTAACCAATGATCATCAATAAAAGTACATACATGGAGTTTCAAATCAATGTTTTTCAGACGTATCCGCAAGGAAAGCATCTGATGAACAATATGAAGCTATAGGCTAAAGAAACTAGAAATGTGTCCATAGATGCCCAGTTTTCCACTTTGTCAAAATTGCCACTTGTCACAACATGAAGACCCATAACTCTGTCAATATAAAGTGTGGGTGGATGCAAATACCCAGGTGCACAAGTTCACACCCTCCATAATATACCTATGAAGTTTCAAGTCTGTAGTACAAATGCTTTAAGAGTTATGCGCCACACAAACTTTTCGGGACGTGCTTACGTATGGAGGGACGGACGGACAGACCAACAAAAGGCAAATCTATATCGCCGTCCCCCTTTTTAGAGGTGGGGGCATAAAAAATACCGTTTTTGAATTGTTTCTAAATCACTGTTGCAAATGAAGCATTTGCTTGGTACGTGCAAATGCTTCATTTTCTACAATGTTTTCAACAACCATTAGTTAATTCAATCAGAAGTCAGTTTAGTATTACAGAACTTTTCACACTCAATCAATAAACCTGTAACTCCATAGATACTCATTTTAATGCCTCTGTAGCAGATTGCTATTGAAAACATTGAGGGAAATGGAACATTTTCTCCTTACAAGCATGTTGCATTGCAAAAACACCATTTTCCTACAATGTTATCAAACTTATTAAATAATGGCTCATTCATTTTGCCTAGATACTCCATCATTTTCATCAGTTTATTTCGTTGTGAATGAATCTAAAGTAATGTTGGGAGTAAAGTGTTAAACCATACACAGGTGTATGAAGTTTCAAAGCCAAAGTTAAAGTGATTTCTGAGAAAAGATCATTCAATTAATCAAAACATCCTAAGCAATACCGGCGATGTTATCACCATTAATACAGGTGCCTCCTGTAATCTTTAAATTATGAAATTAACTGTTTTGGATTGTAAAAATCTCATCTTCCTGCCTGTAGTGTCATACAGTAATAAACCCTTTAGCTCTCAGAGATGTTCACACCTATGCCACCTGTAAAGATCCAGAACAGCCTGCATGTTCATGATCAAGATCTTCACTGCTCACCCTTTGATCAGAAATAATCTCATTAACCTTAAACCATATAAGTAATGATCATTATACACAGATCTATGCTGGCTGCACATAATTCAAAGTGATCTCGATTAGGTTAAGGGTTAAATATTACCAAATAACATCAACACAGACAAGTGGCTAATACTCAAGTCTGAACAATTTCTATGCATAACATATTGATTTGCATAGCTGACATAGCTTTCTTTCAAATACAATGAAACATGGAAAACTGACTCAACATTGTTTCTAAGAGCTCACACTTTATAAAATAACATTTGCAAAATGTGTGTTAAACAGAAAGAACATTAACTAAATAACAATTTTCAAACGGAACAACTTTTAAACTTGCAATATCTTATTAGCCCTTTACTTGAATGTAGCACACTTTCAAGCATTTGTAAACAGAGAAGACCCAGATCAGAGAAGTAGGACATTTCTGACCAAGGTCTACTCTTGTTTGCTTATAAAATGTTATATAGATATTATTCTTAACTGTAGGCTATTCAAGTAAAATACCTTGTTTCATGTACTATATAAAAATTCTGTTAATTATACATTCACAATTGGTGGAATCCTGTATGAATATGAGGTACAGGGTCAATCTATTAGTGTTTCAAAATAAGCGATCATCAGAAATAATCAGACAGGTCCTTTCAATCAATCTTCGATTATTAATCGAAATTCGCCAATCTTATAAAAGTATTCCTTATTAGCTCTGATAAGCGTCAAGATGTGCTAATTGCAAATCTTGATAGTTATCAAAGCTAATAAGGCACGCTTTTACCTATATTTGTATTGTAAGGATAAAGATACCATTCATTTTAATGAGTTTTGATTAACAAGCTACACTAAAATGACTGTCAACTGTAGCTGTGCACTTAACATGTAGTGTGTATACATCAAAACTCTGTGTTAGGTATGTTATAGGTTTAAGGGTGACATTCTACTACCAATTATAATCGAATATTCAAATTCACAATCTATTAATCGATTATGAGACCTCTCCAATTCAATTTTCGAGTATTGTCGATCATCGTTTAAACCTTACTATTAATATTATAAATTTTAGGCCAAATATCCATTTACTATCACAGTAATGACTTCTCCACCACTATGCGTCATTGTTCGTATAAAGGTATTTTGGGATATGCAAACTGTATCGGATAAGACCAAGACCAGCAGCTCTGTGAAAATTTTGTGTCGGATAAAGGTCTAAACTGTACATCAAGTCAAACAGTTTGAAATAGTTTAGAAGCAGGTGAGTGCCAAACAGATGAGTAATCCATCAGAGATATTATGGCTATTCCAAGACAAAACAGTCTGCATAACTCAAAAGATACCTTCATTGTTCATTTACCCTTTATTCCATAATGCTAATTTAGTCTCACTCACAATGAAAGTAAATGACAAAAGGCAAGATTCTCTAGCAAAATGTAAAACACCAATGGCTTTAAAAACATTGTGGAAAGTGGAGCATATGCTCACCATAAAAAATGCTCCATTTGCCACAATGTTTTTTTTTTAAGTCATATAGTAAAAAAGCATATCTCTATGGAGTAAAGGGTTGAGACTTTTAGCATTTCTTTATCAATTTCAACCAGCATGCAAAGCTATATATAAGTCAAGTATCAAATCAACCTTTTATCTAATACAGAAGCCTTTTCATGAATATGAGACCAGTATAAATTCAGATCAGCCTTAATATACAGTCTGAACAGGATCTACAGTTTGCTTTTTTATCAGAATTAAAGAAATAAATCCAACATGGTTGTGAAGGCCGATATAGATACATTCTGGTCGCATGCAATTCAAAGGAGTCTCCACCAGGTAAATGGTTAATGGGATATCACATAGTCTTTGCATTCTATTCATTCTTTGACTAATTTTAAGTCATTCACATCATTTTAACCCTTCGCCTGCTACGAAAATTGTCGTCTGCTGAAAATGTCGTCTGCTTCATTTTTAAATATCGTCTGATTTTCTTAAAATTTAGTGAACCTATTGTCTGAGTGTAAAACAGCTTGGAACCAGATCAGACGCCGAGTAACTCGGTGTCTGATCTGGATTCAAGCTGTTTGAATTATAACCGTAGTCCCGACCAGCAGGCTAAGGATTAAAAAGAAAATAAATGAAATCATGAATTTTGCAGAAATGTTTTTGGGATTAAAAGCAATTTGGATTAAAGATCTGGCTCCAATTTCATGAAAACTCTTAGCAATAACTTAACTCATTGCCACACAGTGACACAATTCTAGTGAAAGACATTTGGGAAATGGAGCATTTGCTCATAATGAGTAAATGCTCCATTTTTCTTTTCTCTAAGATACTTATCTTTTTCATAAAGGGCTTTCATTGTGGAGGGTTAACCCTTTATTTCATACACTTAATTTTAAACTGATCCACAATTAAAGCATAAGATGAATAGGAATATTATCTAGGAGAAAGGAAAACACCCATATTGAATGGCTTTGAAAACATTATGTAAAATTTAGCTTTTGCTCAATTAGCACATGCTACATTTCCCACAATGATTTCCATAGTCATCTGCCACAGAGGTGTCAAAATGTGTATCTATGGAGTAAAGTGTTAACTAAGCTTGGTATCTCAAAATCTTGTTATTGCTATAATTAAAAAAAAAGGCTGAAGTTTTCTTTTTAATTTACAGAGCGATCTTATTGTTTGCCTTCAGTTAATGTTTTGTTTACAAAATTGTTCTATAGTACTACTTTAGGTCAATAATGAAACAATAATTTAAGTCCACTCTAGTACTTATGCAAAACTTAAGTACATTTCTTGCTTTTAAACTACATTTTCTACCATATTTCTGACATGCCTGAAATGTTTAAATTTATGGTTATGTAGTGAGCTTTATAAAGAAACAAGTTAAGCCTACTACTCAGTAATTATTATAGAAATTTCATGAAATCGGGGCTATGCCGCTAATGCATGATCTGGATTGAAACTATTTACAAAGATCTTCCACATGAGTTTTCCGGAATACAATTTGCTGTAAATGCCGATTTAAATTGTTTTACTATAATGGAATAAATGCTTAAATCGTTGCAAATAGGTAAAACGAAAATATGAGGGCGAAATTATCTATTGTGACATAAAAAACTGGAATTGACTTTTATCACAATCAACAGTGTTTCATTTATTTCTACTGCATGTAGTGTTATCTCACTGGAGATATCAAGGCTTAAAGTTAAACGGGTCTACACTGTTTGCAAACAAAATAGTATTTTGTGTGTTCGGGCTCATTTAAACCGTCAAACATG
Organism: Macoma nasuta; assembly: GCA_032359355.1. Taxonomy (NCBI): domain Eukaryota; kingdom Metazoa; phylum Mollusca; class Bivalvia; order Cardiida; family Tellinidae; genus Macoma; species Macoma nasuta. The sequence continues at coordinate 5,187 of JAULCE010067550.1, read as the reverse complement.
TCTTGAACGGCCATCAAATAAACTATCATATTGACTAGTAACGACAGGTGGTCACTATAAATGCAAATTGAAAGTAATGCAGAAAGCTCTTTTAAGAGCTGTCTGCATTACTTTCATTCTGTATTAGGTAACAAAATATATTTAAGACTTCAAATGCCTTGTTTTTCAGTGACCACTCTGTAAAAGTAAAAACGAAACTTTAAATCCTCTAATATATCACCAACAGTGTATACTGTTAACCCTTTCCTCCACAAGCTATTTTTAGACTATTAATCCACATTAAAGTAAACTGATGAAAAATATAAAAATCTAGGCAAATGAAAAATGTAATGTAAGCATTGTAGGAAAAGGAGAATTTGTTCCTTATGAGCAACTGCTTTGGTTTATGCAATGTTTTCAATAGCCATCAGTTATAGAGGCGCTAAAAAACTCTTCTGTGGAGGAAAGGGTTAAATAAGCAGATTAGAAATTAGAGCATTTGACATTGTTGCCCTAAATCATGGCACCTTCCGTAGTCTTTTCAATTTTAAAAAGGCCATGTACCACATCTTGTACTTCACCAACGGTAAAAATTAAATGGACAAGGATACAGGGAAAATCCTACATGTCTGTAATGAAATATTGTCCTCTTGAAGTCATCAAGTGTAACATTTCTGCTCAGTCCAATATGACAGGAGCTCAATGTGGAGCTACACGTTTGAAGGATAGTCTTTAAATCGCTCAACTGCATAACCACGCCAGCCGCTTCAATATGATTAACAGGGGGTTTCATCACTCTAGACAAAGTGCTACTACTAATGTTTGAAAACCCACATCCGAAATAAAAAAGCCTGTCAATTTTTTGAACCGACAAAAATTCATGATCTGGTATGCCATGACACTCCGAAAGTACTAGTGTTTCCAAACTTGAAAGACTTTCTACAAACTTAAGTGTAATAAGTGGACATCCAGTCAGATCCAACCATACAAGGTTAATGGCTCTGACCATATGGCAATTTAAACTTTCATCAATCAAAGATATGTCTGTAAACTGGCATTTGAAAGGTATATCAAAACAGTGGAATGCATGTGCATGTTTAAAAACTTGCTGTACTTGTTCAATATTTTTGAAACTTACTAGATCATACCATTTCTCAATATTGTCAATATTCATATGCTTCCACAGAATTGATCTACTGTTTACAAATTGGTTTAAGAATTTGGACACTTGTGAAACCTTTATGATGTCTGGAAATCCAACAAATGCTAAAATGGTCTCTAGAACAAGTTCTGGTAGTTGGGTTAAGTTTGTTGTTTCCATTTCTTCTAATGGGCTGCTTTCACGTTGATCAGATAATGAAGATAACTAAATCTTCCCTCTCAATGTAATCACCCTCTTTGGTATTGCTTCACCATCGGAAAAGTTGCTGAGCACGTGTTGAATGAAGGCCCATGTATTTTGGCCATGCTTTGGATACTGTATGTTAAAGATATAAAAGGCTGCTAATGCAGCATATACCCCATCAATTACACTTTCCCGAACCACAGATATCTGGCCTTCTACAATAACATACACTGCACATGGGTGATAAATGGTTCCAACGACAGCAATGTACGGAGTCCTCCCTTGATCACAGATGTCTTGGAGAGATGCGTCTTCCTGCAAACAGAAGAAAATATCAGCACCCTCATATTAGATATGACAGGACCAGGTATATATTCTAAACAGCTTAGGACCTGATCAGAAGCAACACATACTGACTTCTGATCAGATTCCAAGATGTTTCTTAGAACAGTCAAACTGAAACACCAAGTTCAATGAAATCTGGCCCATACTGTAAATACAAAGTGTTGGAACAGGTATTAATTTTCATACAAATGTTTGATAACGGTTAAAATAAAGTAAAATGCTTTGGCAAAGTACGTCTTTTGCCAGCTAATAATGTATAACAGCCTAGATCCTGAACAGACTGCTCCTTGTGGAGTAATCTGATCAGGTTCTTCACTATTTGTCTCCAATTTGATCATATTGAAGACATTATTATAAGGTAAAATCATTTTGTGAAACTTTAGGCTAATATTAAAACAGTTTTACAGGGTGACTGAAGACTTATGGTAATAACTGTTCTTTAGAATACTGATTTTCATTATGTCATTCATAAGTAAGTAGATAGAAAGGTCTTGCAGGACACACCACATACAACACAAAACAGCCACCCAATCAGCACATGGACAAAAACATACATAAATCTAGGTGTAAGTCATGCGAACGCTAGTAATGTTTGCAAATGAAGGCCCATTATTCCTAATTGACTTAAGTTATTTTATGGCTATCGAACTAGATCAAAAAAAAGGGCCTATCTAACTGGTTTGGAGACTAGTTGGCAACTTGAGTCTCTGCTGATTGTGGAGACGTCTCCTGGAGACTAAACCGGTCTCCAGGGAGTCGCGGGGTTTTCAAAAATAATTTCAGTCTCCAATAGGTCTCTAAGACGACATCGCGACATCTCAATCAGTTGTGGGGACGTCGCAGAAACTTCTTTTGCTTGCGAAAGGAGAGACGTCTCCGCAAACTGTCTGCAACATCTATGTGATGTATCTGCAACGTCTTCGATACCTGCTTGAGACCAAGGAGACTGAGGAGACATTGCAGCAACTTTGAAGCCGCTTCTCTGCGACATTGCCTGACCCCCGTTAGAGACGATGTGAGAAGTGCGTGCTAGCTTCTACTCTGTCAACCGCTGTAATGTCGCCTTGGTGAAAGTGCATGCCATTTTGTGGTCACTTGAGTTGTCGCGACTGATCAGTCATACCAGTCAATGCGATGTCTCTGCCAGTGAGATAGACCCTATAATGATCACTAACATTTGAGTATGGATTGGTGAGCAATGGACAAATACTTTTCAAGAATTTAAGGGCCCAGAAAAAATCTTTTGGGGCATATGTACAGACAAGGGCAATCCTATATGCCATAACTTTGTGGGGGCTTAAAAATACTGCTAAAGACGCCGATCGTTGATAACCTTTGCAAACAGTTTGTAGCCAGATCAGCTCGTCAGGTCATTCTGCTAAAAACTTTTTGATACCTCTTAGCAGTTAATTCTTCAAAATAAGACCAGACATTGTACTATTTTATAATATTTGCTAAGCATTTGCGATGCGTTTTTAAACTGTTCATAATTAGCGTTTCTCCTACTGTAGTAGACTTATTGTTTCATATGTGTCGCAGAGAATGGTCTAGGTCTATAATCATTTTCACAACACACTAGGCCCTGTTTTACTTGGAGACAAAACATGTATCACAAGCATTTTTGATAAGAGATTATTAAGTGAACTGAACCATTCACTTATAATTTGTAGAACAGTTTGCATCATGTTGTCTTTTCTTAGTTTTAAAACATTTGATGAGGTTCAATAACTCTGAGGCTTTGTATCATAAAATGAGCCCATCTGTACCAAAGCTAGCCATTTGATGTGTCAGTGTAAACACAGATCAGCTGCTGCACTAAAAATGTGCAGTCTGATCAAGTTCTCCACTGATTAGCACCTAGTCTGTTCTACTGAGTTGCATGACAAACAGTGTAGCCCCTGCTCAGATGTCATCTTCAATGTGATGGCCGATCTGGGTCTACATAGTTTGAAATGTCTAAAGTTGCTTTTTACAGTGAAACTTAAATATATTGAATAATTGTTCAAAAATTTCAAAATGCAAATTTATGTCTGTTGTAGCAATAATACTTTGCATGTATATATGTTTGATTATATTTTTCAATAATCTAGACCAGGCTTAATTGAGATAAAATTTTAGGCTTCTGAACCTTTATGAATAAATCATATTTACCGAATTAACATTTATGAACTCCTGGCATTCGTCTCCCAGAAGACATGGAAGAAGCTGAAGAGCTGCCGTTGCCAGATACTGTGACAATACCTTTGGACTCAATTCCTCGGTATCACTGACAATTTCATCTAATTGCTTCAGTACTTTTGATGTCTCTTCTTTTGCTTTCTTCTTTCTTGATAGGTCAACCAATGATGATGAATATCTAGTTAGATTTTCTGTAAATATTTTGTACACATCTTTGTTCAGAATCCTTGTCAACTCCTCATGAATGATTTGTGGTAATTTTAAGGCTGGATACTCCAAGAGAATACTTGCAACAGATGGGCACTCATTTATTAGTTGTCTCCTGAATGCAAAGGTTTTAAGCATAAGATCTTTTATCATATTAAGATCTCTGGTTGGGCTTTGTACAAGCAATTTTAATGTTGCTATGTGAGCCTTCAAAGATTCTTCATCTTCTCCCATTGGTATGTCTGGACACCAATTAAGTCCTTTTGGTTTCAAGATTTTATGCTTTCGTTTATCTGCTGAGTCTGGATCTTGATTAACACTTTTACGCTTCTTCCAACGAACAATCGGAACATCCATATTCCTCCGTGCATTTTTAAGCTTATCTCGTATGGACTGGGTCCACCCATCATAACCACTGCCGATTGTTTCCTTTAAATATGGATAGATTTCTGTGATTTTCCTTGCCACTTCACTAATGTAACAGGATTTGGGGTAGTAAGTTTGAGTAAAAATCTCATCTGCCACTGCACTCAGGAACTCATGTTTGCAACCCCAATTCAGTGGCTTTTCACTTTCCAAAAGCTGCTTTAGTTGCCTTGAATATTTATGTTCTGGAAATTTGAATTTTTCTGAGGAAAATTTACTTTCAATTCCTAATGATTCTTGTATATCCGAGCTTGTATCTGATAAAGGCAGGGAGCTTGGACTGTTGGTTTCTGTACTTTGCCTGTCTGTTCCAGGACTACTGAAAGTGTTAGTTTTCAACTTTGATAGGCATATTTGTACACATTTGAGTTTTGTCTTTGATGGAATGTTTTTCAATTCAGACTCCTCGATATCCACATAATCATTCCATTCTGGACTGTATCTTTGGACAGTAATCTCTTCATCATAGCTTATACCAAATACATTTTTTACAGTAGAGGTTTGGATCTCTTCACCTGCTTTTATTGTTATTATTTTAGAGGATTCACCAAATTTCACTAAAAACTCTTTGCCTATTGTATCCATCTGAAAGTATATAGAGTACAGACTTGTTTGTTCACTCAGATTGATAAACAAGAGGCCCATGAGGGCCTGTGCTCTACTGGCTTAGTTCGTTTGATCATTTTCAAATCAAAGCATGTATGTAT
>JAULCE010067439.1:0-13157 GCA_032359355.1 Macoma nasuta | reverse complement strand
GTCTCGCTAAAGCTCGACCTTGATGTTTCTCCCCTCACCGGATAACTTTACCCATTCCCGCCACTGACCTGTTATTCACTATGGCTACCTGTTTGTTTGTTTGTTGGTTAGGACAACATCCCTTCTATTTCAATGTTTTAATGTATGAAGATGTACATGTATAAGTTATCTTGAATCCAATTAGGTATATATATCTTCTATTCGGTCCTTTTGTTTGCATCTTTGTATGTGTTGGAGAGGGATATTTATTCCTGTCACTACCTGCCTTTTGTTGGGCATATCAGGATGAGATCAGTTTGTATGTCTGTCTTGTTATACAACTAAATGTCTCGTAGGCCATTTAGCTATCTAATATTTCTCAATTGATTTCTCTAACACTTGACCTTATTGATCCACTGTTTATAAACCTTTCCCCCACAGCCACCAATGCATATCACCCAGTTCCTATCTATACATAGTATAGGTTATTGATAAACTGTGACAGAATGCTAACTGATAAACCTATCTACCCTGTACTGAGGGGTTAGTGGATAGCCTGATGATGACACCTATGTTGTAAAACAATACTTAGAGATACTCGTACGTATTATGTTTTCATCAATATATAGAACAACAACAAGCTTTCAGACGGTATTTAATTTGAACCTGTTCTATCAATTTTGTTTCAATTTTGGGAAGGAAATTAATCAGTTAACATGTTTTATTTATGAGAATATTGTTGAGTGTGCTAACAGATACCTTGATATATATTCAATTATCATGTTTTCTCAACCCATAGCCCGTTTACTAAATTGTAGTCTGCTAAAAATGTCGTCTGCTAAATTAATGAACGTCGTCCGAATTTACTTTAAATTGGGTGAAAGCATTTAAAAAAAACATGGACCGAGTGGCACGCAGCTTGGATCTGGACCAGGCGCCGAATTGCTCGGCATCTCATCTGGATCCAAGCTGTTTTAAAAATCACCACAGTCGTTTATGGATTGCTAATGGTAAGAAATCATATTTTTAAATAAAGAAGTTTTCATAGGTTCACTTGACACTCAATCCAAACAAACTGCTTTGAGCCAGATCAGACGCACGCATAGTTAAAACATTTATTTTACAATTTCCTCCACCAATTTTTTTAGACTTATATCAAGAAAATAATCTGAAAAATTGAATGTATACAACGGACACATGCATTTTTAAATTGTATAGAGGTCATTGTAGAAAATAAAGCATTGTTCGTTATGAGCAAATGCTACATACATGTGGAAGGGGGCGTTAAAATGGATAAGATTAACCCTTTCCTCCGCAAGATATAACAATATACGCCTACCCTCTTTTCAGACACAACTTTTGATTTAAACTCAGTAAATAACATACAAAGGTAATTTAGGACGACTTTAGTGGGTGTAGTGAAAAAGGGGGAGGGGAGTTAAAGTGCATTCCGGGTTTACAAAGAATGGACCCGCTAGTGCAAAAATAATTAATTTGTACACACTTCTACACCGCTGAAACGGCTTGTTTTTCCTTCTTCGTTTGACGCATCCCTGTGTGCGTCATCAACTGAGTGATCAGGATCGACACCAATACCTACGCTTGACTCAATGTCGGATTCCGAAGATAATCTGACTCGCTGTCACTTTCAAAGAAGGTTTTAAGAACGATTGCCATATGCAATAGTACGTGTAAAAGTGGAAGTACGACGCACTTGCATTCGCGTGCCTTGCGGATCATGTGACTTATGGGTTATTTTTAACTTCATTCTCTGAGATTTACACCGGACGTGTCCCCGGTATATAGTCTGCAAGATTGAAATGCAGATCCCTGCTTTGTAGGGAACATATGGAATATACTAATGACAACAGGTAACAAACAGTGTTGCGCAAATGCGCTTGCATCAGTATAAGAACAATGCGCTTTCAAAGAGCGTTCTAAGAACGATGGCCATTTGTATGAGTAATTTCGCGCTTGTATCGGAATAAGGACAGGGCGCGCTAATGCGCTAGTGTGGAGGAAAGGGTTAAGTAGTTTGTTCAGTTGCCTACTCCCACTACCTCTATAATAATTCATTTTACCAGACATCTTGCTCATTATCTTTCAATCAAATTATGTTATGTGTTACCCTTATACTCCAACAATCTCCTTGACCAATTATCTAAGCCAACTATCTTATGTTTTTCTTATGACCAGCTACCTTATTAAAAATGGTTTTGAAAACATTGTAGGAAATGGAGCGTTTGCTCGTTACAAGTTCAAGCTCCATTTCTTACGATGTTTTCAATAGGCACCTTCTTCAGAGTAATGAAATAGTATGAAATAACACAAATCACGAATGCAACGCTCTGTTTTAAAACATAACACCCAAAATTGAGATTCATTTCTGGATTTTCCCACCGTCAAAGAAAACGTCATTTGCCTTCAGTACATAGAAATAATAAAGACGTTACGTTATAATGCCGTTACGCTAATGTATTTCTGTTCATAAAATTATTCTCAAAATAACTAAACCCCAACCTAGTCAAAATATAACACACACACTAAACTCAAATGAGTCATTTCCTGATGTATACAATTGTCACTGCTAGATGTAGCAATATGTGGATTGGTATTCAAGACGTGCAACCCTAAAATTGCTTGGCTAACTCTAATCCCTCTGAAAAACTTGTCTTCTGCTTTATTTTTAACCCCTTCACTGCCTACCCCCAACTGTAGTGTCATATGCAAACAGCTTAGATCGAATGAGAAGCCGAGTCGGCGTCTCTCACGGATCCAAGCTGTTTGACACTCGGTTATATTTGTTTTGCAAATAATTAAGTGAGTCTGAAAATTGTTAAAATGAAGCAGACGAAATATTGCGCACACGCAAAATTGCTGCGGCAGTGAAAGGGTTTTACATTGCCACACAATTTTACTTTCAAATTTAATTTAACTTTTGTATACCACTCTTGGGTATTTTCGTACAAGGTGTATATGTCGCGAATAGCTAGGTAAGGCGCTGAAGCGTAGACGTAACTAGATCCGACTTTAAATGGTTAATAAACTGCGTCCTCCGGTATTGAAAAGCACATTGCAGTACTGGTTTAGTTTGTTCTGTTCATATAACTGCATACGCTAGTTTTTCATATATCCCTTTTAGTGTAAACTTGTAAGGGGTCTGATACGACACAAACTTTAAATATTTGCTTTTTCCTAAACCTTTCATCCACAGAAGCGTAACTAATGGTTATTAAAAACATTGAATGAAATGAAGCATTTGCGCGTAATAAGCAATGCTTCAATACTTACAATACTCTCAACACAATTAGAAATAGCATTTTTTGTTTGCCTTTAATTTCATGTTTTTTACCAAATCATTTCTATGTGGATAAGTCCAAAATAGCTAGTAGAGGAAAGAGTTAAGGTTCATGGTACCTTCTAAATGGGAAACTTTTAGGTCCACGCAGAAGAATGTTAATTTCAAGGCATTTAGCAGACAAAATGTAAACGCTGAAAATATATCAAGGAGAAAGGGTATTTTACTAACATATGCATACATTTGTAGCTTGTAACACGTTTTATCAATTATACAATAGCCAGTTTACTTGTTCATTTCTGAGTCAAAATTGTCGTTTTCATAATAAAATGCCAAACTACCAAATTGAGCATTTCTACGTGAAAATGTGCATAGAACATGTAAGTGTAAAGGTTAAGGAAGAGCAAGGTACCCTTTAATAAATGAATTAAGCTTAAAAGGCAGAAATGTCAGGTTTCGAAAAGATGTTCTGATATCTTTTCATTGCCTTAGATAAGGTGCGTAAAGCACATGCTTGAACCCTCATTTCTCAACAAAACCCTATGTTTTTACCATACATTCGAGTTATCATAGAACAAATTGATTCTAATGAATGATCAAAACATAAGGTCAGATTGAAAAAATATCTAAGATACCCTTTCTTCTTGATATAGCTTCAGCTTTTACATTTTGTCTGCTAAATGCTTTGAAATTTACATTATTCTGTGTGGACATATAAGTTTCTCATTTAGAAGGTACCATGAACCTTAAAATAAGTGTGATAAATTTAATGCGTCCTTCAGCTCACTGGATGGTGCGGCCACCTCGCCTCACTGGATAAATGTTCCTCGTCTCACTGGATGTCACAATATTACTGTCCTTCGCCTCACTGTATATTATGCCCCTCGTCTCACTGGATGTGACTGTATGACTTTCTCCTCGCTGGATGGGTGTCCCTCGTTTCACTTAATGCAACTGACTAACTGTCCCTCGTCCCACTGGATGTATGTCCCCCGAGAGAGTGAGAGAGAGAGAGAGAGAGAGAGAGAGAGAGTTATATTTAATTTGTTATATTTGGTTTTATTTTTTTGTTTGTTACATATGGTGCAATATGACCTCTCATATTATTATGATCATTTATAAAACAGTTCAGGCGTGACGTTCTCGGAATCTGACATGTTTACAGTCCATTTAGGATCTCATGGCACACTTATTGGTCTCAGTATTTGTAAACATCACAGGTAAGTATGGGATCTATTCAAATCCACTGGTAGCGGTTTAGGTCAATACCCTTTATTATACATTGCGCATGGTATTTTGCCGGTTCGATGTTTATGTAATTATTGATGAAAGGTAAGAAAAGCACAATCCGTGACGAAAATGTCGTTGTTTGTCAATCGATGTATCGGCGATTTACCTGTACGCTCAAAGTGAACTATTCCGATAATGTTGAGAATATCGTGCGGTATTTATCCCTGTGCTATTTCTAAACAATGTTTGTAAATATTGAGAACAATAAGTGTGCCATAGGATCCTAAATGGACTCTTTTGTTTCACATCGTGTAGTTAATCTCGTGACTCCCTGTGGAGCCCATTGTCCTTATGCATACCTGAGGTATGCATACGAGCTACCTCAGGTATGCATAAGGAAAATGGGCTATAATTGTCTCCACAGGGACATGCTTTCCCGAGTCCCTGCGGAGACAATTAATATTGAAATATGGCTAAAGCCATCTGCTTTTTTTAACCAAAGTAATCCCATCTATAACGAGAAAGATAAACATGCAAGCATCCTGGATCAAATTCAGAAACCGAATTACACGGAGTATGATTCGACTCCAAACGTTTTGAGACTCGGCCAAAAGTGTCTCTGAAACAATTAGCAAACATGACACATTTTGAAAATCGAACATGCGAAATTGAAAACATTCCGAACGATAATAAGGTAGTAGGGATAAAGGATAAATTTAACCAAATCTACCCATCAATGGCCTATTACAAGGATATGACACTTGGGATGATTTCACAGAATTTCGCGGCAAACGAGATTTCAGCCAATTTTTATCTATGACTCTCGTTTTCTTTTAGCTCCGTTATAACTCCTCATAGGGACATAAACCATACATCGACGAGTTCTTCTAAAGTACGCCATGGTACATTGTAGCCATGTTGTTTTTTGACGATCATCAAACCATTTCTGTCAAAAACATGTATTTGTCATTTTGCTGAAATGTCAGATACGTGACTTTCGAAGAAAAACCGACGAATTAAGCTATTGTGTTATAAGACAATAGCGCCATACTTGTAGCGAACGTCCAAGTCAATTGACGGATTATATCCGCCCAAAAAACGGCATTGACAACGAAACATAACCCTGTTATGACCGACATAAAGCTATTTATCGGCAGTTAGGCCAAGAGTTGAGAACCAGCACAACAACGAGTTTTCAAGTCAGAATTCGATCAGATTTACCGAATGAGAACTGTCGTCATGAAAACTAGACACAGGCGTATACGATACTCTGACCGAATATAAATCAGCACATTAGGCAAACAATAGAGACCCAGCTAGGCGGCATATTTTCAATTCTTAGTCTGATTAGACTTTAAACGGCACTTCTCAGAAAAGTAATGTGCGATACCACCGTTTTTTTTCTTTTTTGTTGCTAGGCATTTTACATCGCCTCGACAGGATTTCATTAATTTTGCGACGCCCGGCTAATTATTAGTGGAGGATAACCCCAGATACCCGTCTGAGTTGCACAGACAGACAAGTGGTAGAACCACTGACCTACCGCATGCAAGCCAGAAGGCTTCATCGTATGAGAACTTGTGCCCATGCTAGGTTCGAAAGTCTAGTAGATTAGAGAAAAATCGTTCAGAATATGAAAAAAGTGTGAAAATTGGCACACAAGTCCAATTTCATATGTTCTTTCATATAAGATCAGGACACTCGTCATTCAATCAAAATTCTGGCCGCCATCTTGGATTTAAAAATAGCTGCCATTAGAAAGTATTTTTTTCAATATCTCGGCCCTCAGGACACATAGAGACGTAATTTAAACAGCTATTCACATATTATTACAAAGGAATTCATATAAAGTGATATACGCCATATATGTTCTGCACTTCAAAATCAAACATAACGTTCAATGTTGCCGCGGGAAAATAACAATACATGTACATAACAAAGACAGATTTAACCATCGAACATTATTGACTTATAATGGCTTTTGGAAAACATACAGTTATATGCTATGAGATAATTACTGTAATATTACAGCTATTTGTATCATCTCGATGCACGTCTAGTCGCTCATTTGTGTAACAGTTTCAGTTGAGCCGTTTCCATCTAGTTTTCAAATATCTATACCATTACAAAAACATTCTAAAATTTCCACAAAATCAGTCGTTTGCCACAATTCATTGAAATGGTTAAATTTAAATATGATGATGGTATTGTAATCCCCTTAAAACAAACATCACAGTATGGCGTTAAAGCTGTAGGAATTAACTTGACAACCAAAAGTTCAATCGTGCTCTAAAACGGAAGACAAAGAAAATATCATAATGAACCAATGAAGACTAGAAACAGCCACGTGGGTTCATTATCACGTCATTATATATGCGCATGTGTTTCAAGACATAACTATCTGAGGATTAGAGCTGCATGATTGCATTGATCAATTGTGTCCGAAAACACAATACTGGACAAATGAAAAGCGAACACAGCAATATATGTACGAGGGTTATATTGGGAAAGCTGATTTTTTGATGACGTTCGTTAACATGATGCACTACCTGTCTTCATATTATCTAGTCTGTAGGGACTTTATTATTCCTGGATTAAAGAATAAGATCCTGGTTGTTCTGGAAAAGCAAATGCAGCACAACTCAAATAGAGAGGCTGTCTTTCATTCTAGAGTTGAGAGCCCAAACACAAGGCCGCGAGATGATCCCGATGTTCAATGCAGATATCGGAGAAGCTTTAAAAATTGCTTGTATCAACACCGATGATGATGATGATGATGATGATATCATCCACTTCTATCAAACTGAGGATGGACACCTTTGACAAAGATTAATGAGACATGGGTGTGGAAAAGATACTGTTTGAGATAGTGTTCTGGCGCTGGCTAGAATGATCTTAAGGGGACCAAGTATCCAGCATCAAATCAAGCATCAGATGCAGCAACCGAAGCAGCATTATCGTTGCCTCAGTTAATAATGTTCAACTCAAAGAAACCGCTGGACTTTACACTCGACATGCCAAAGCAAGAGAGCCACATAAAGTTATATATACTGGTCTGATGCTTCACGCTAAAACTAGGTAAATGGGACTTATTTATCAACTGTCCAGTTGTGGTATATGTATTTCATATAAACAGAACCAAGAAATACCGACAACTTTTGCTAAAAGTATGTATGTGTAAGGTTTGAAATAGACGGTTATGGGCGTCCTTCTCAGTTAAAAAGGATGTGTTCATAATTAGGTGCGGTTGATGATATTGACCACAATCCAACGACCATAAAATATGTTCATGGGAAAGCTATATCTATTCTGCAACTTCCAAAAGAAGAAAAGCCAGGACAGGGATCCCATTCGACTTAACACAGACGCTGCCAACAAAAAATAAACGGGTTTTATGCCATCAAAAAATCAGAAGTGCCTCGTACAGCACGGTTTCGTTTCGACCTGACTGCACCAGATGCTGTAGGGCCAGTAAAATCAGAATCGTCTGTGATGTCCATATTCCGTGAGAAGATGGCTTGTTGAATACGATATCGAAATTTTTGAGAAAGGAGGAACTTGAACCTAGGGGTTGGTGGAGTTTACTGTTTATCACACTGACTGACAGTCAGCCGAGTACCTAACAGTGTCGCACATTGTCCTTATACCTAAACCAGTCCATGCTACTGCCATGATTGTGCATGTAATGAATGTTGTGAAAAGGTTATGCAGCATTTGCACCCAGACCAAATATATGTGATAACCATGGATCAGGCATGGTTTTCTATTACCGAAGAAATCCAATGGGCATGGCTGAGCAATATTGGTGAGATTTGTGGTGTGGGTGGGAAAGCTCAATATAGAGATGAATGCAATGAAATGAATTGGAGACCTCTTCTGTGGTAGCAGATGTACGATCAGTTGTGCATTCTGAAGTCAAACATCTGGAAGCTGATACTGTATTGAAATGATATCATGTCAGAAGGTCTCGTTACATGCACCAAGTAACAGCAGCAGTTTTATATCTTCCTTCAGGTATCTGCTTACCAAAATTACACAGAATCATTTGCCCAAAATGACGAACAAATGGACATTAAGACATGGTGCAGTATCAACGCCAATAAAGTATCTCAATTCCAGCACTGGACTTTGGTTCTGGAACTTTGAGCTTTAAGTTATGAAAGACGTATGTTCTCTAAGGGAGGAAGGCTTTGAGCTCTAAGTACAGTGTCGTGGACCACTAATGAAATGGATGTTTGCATTAGACCACCCACATAACGCAAGACGGTATCATTCATATCAAAGACATGTTTCAGCTACATCACTGTGCTGTTTCCTAAATCCTGCTTAATATTTGGAGGCTATGCAGCACGGGTGTTCTTGTCATTCGTACTTGTGAAAGATATATACATCGACCAAAGCCTAAAGAGTTCAGCGAGGCACAAAAAAGGACCAGGGAGCCGCATTTAATGTAAAAGCTCAACACCAATTATAAAGAACTGGCCAAGTTTAATCAAAACAAAACCGAACCGCATTATTTCTTATCGAAGTCCATTTTAAATATAGCTCCTGAAGACTATACAGCATCCAAGTCTTCACACAAATGCGACATAGGACCTGTTCTGATACAATGTGATCATAAAGAACTAGACACGAGGATCTTCGTGCATGCTCTCCATTTAGCATACACCGGTCCAAACAAAGTCTTCATCAGATCAGTGAACACAGATGCTGTCCCTTGCAATCCCAAATTTCCACTTGCTATATCTTGATGAACTATGAGAAGCATTTGGAGTGAAAAAGCATTACATAGTAATACCAGTTAATATCATTGCAAACCATAGAGAAGAAAAGGCTAAAGCTCTTCCATTTTTAAATACCTTCAATGGACATGCACTGAAGTGCACAGAACTTTTCAACTTTGCTGGAACCTGCAACCGTACGCAGTGAAGCGAACACACCAAGCTCGTGCATATCCATGTTTCGTAATTTTGTATTCCGTTGGCTGCCCTTATTTTTATTTTGAGGTATACGAAATATATATATAGGGTTGTTTAATCACTTTAATTGACTTCCATAGGTGTGAAATCTTTGAATATCGTTGGAATTACGTCTCTGTGTGTTATTGGGGCCGAGATATCACAAAAAACATTTTTTGAATGGCGGCCATTTTGAAAACCAAGATGGCGGCCACAAATTTAGTCGGATAGCGTGTGTCCTGTTTTTATATGAAAGAGCTTATAAAACTAGACCTGTATGCCAATTTTCACACTATTTTCACATTCTGAACGATTTTGATGAAATTAGGAGTTAATCTACTAGACTATTACCCGAAAATATTAACCCCGACCTGACCTTTATGCATAAATTGATTATATGGTGGCTACATCGGCAATATGATCGTGCTGCTCGTGCATGATCGCAAGATAACGGTGAAAGATACGGAACTCGAAATCAAGTCTCTGGTATATTTAATTAAAATGATGGGGTCGTGGTTAATAATCTCGGGCATTACTTTAAAAATAAATATCACAGAGAAAAATCGCAAACGTCAAACGATCAAACGACAATCGTAGCATCGGGTTAACCCTTATTGTGCCGCCAAAAATGGTTCGCTTTATTCTCGTACCCTGCTCTTTAAACCATGTTCGATTTGTTTATAATTTAGCGAAAATGTTGCCTTAGTGTCAAACAGCTTGGATCCGGATCAGACGCCGAGTTGCTGGGCGTCTGATCCGGGTCCGAACTGGTCGGAGACATCGCTATGGTGGTGATTGGCGTGATAAGGGTAAAGGCACTGATACACTGATATGAATTATAGTCGTAGATATAAATTAATCAGACCATGGCCTAGTTATGACACGTACAACGTCAACAATTATATAGGCAGTTTAGTTTCGAACAAATGTAATCAATATCTTTGTGTTCTTCTAAGTATAGATAGGAGGTTTCTGTCAAGGCATGTGCAACGAATATCTCCGATAGACTTTAAATGACGGTGTCAATACGTCTTGGCGACTAGAACTAATTTAAAGTTTCACACTGTGACAGGTCTCTTTCAATTTCGACTTAAAAAACCCTTAATGTTGATATTATTAAGAGTAGAATGTGTCGTTGATAAAAACAAGACACACCTTATATCTCCGAAGTATGATTAATATTTGAGAAAAAAACTCGTCATTCGAAACAAACTCGCGTGTATTATTAACCCCTTCACTGCTTACCCGAACCATCGTGTCATATGCAGACAGCTTAGATCCGAATACGATGCCGAGTAACTCGGCGTCTCATCCGGATCCAAGCTGTTTGACACCCTATATTTTAGGCAATCAAATCAGTGAATCTGTGAAGTTTAAAAATGAAGCAGACGAAATATTGCACAAGCGCATAAATGCCGCGGCAGTGAATGTGTAAAGGGTTCAAGATTTCGAAGCAGTTTACCTCTAACTAATCTGAGATCAATAAAAAATGTATCGTCTCTATCTCCGACTTCTTGTGTTATACCTGAAACGAAAAAAACATATAAAACTTTCCGTAAAAACTCAATGGTGCTGTGGATATGCAAAAAGGTATAGACCCAGATCAGCCGCGGAGTTGGAACAAAAGTTAGGTTGCTTTCTATCACGAAAAACGATATAGATCTTTATTAGACGCTTTCAGGGAACTTGAAAGAAAACAGGAATAGTTTTTTTAGGTTTCATTAATAAGGCAAACGCGTATTTTTCCTTGAGTAAGAGAAAAAATGGCATACATGTTTTGACAACAGATGTAATCCAGATTAGATAAAATAGTGAGAGAAAATACATACTGCGTCCCTGTGCTGAATATTGGATCTCTGAAACAGTAAATCACAAACACTCCATCATATTAAAACAAAACATGAAAATACGTTTCAGTGCTGCTGTTGACAAACAAATCAACATTATCTAAACTTGTCTATAATCAACATCGGACAGAATATTTTCTACAGGGAAACTGATTATATTGCTCACTTTTGAAACATCTAAGGTTTGAAGCGTGCATAATGGTAGAGTGGAGTTTATCGTTTTGCGTGTTTCAGGCAAATCGTTGATGCTATTGGCAAACAGTTAGATCCTGATGAGTAAAACAGCGTCTCGCCAGGATCATTTTTATAGAATGCCACATTTTCTAAAGTATAATACACGTTAGAAAATGTGGCTCTCTATAAAATAATGAATACATTATGGTTAAAATATATAAATGTAGATAAGATTTGTTTGAGTCCACATTTGTTATGATGACGATAATTTGGTTTGCATGCTAAAGGTAAAAAATAACACAGCTTACAAATGGAAACATTCGCTTAAGATTAACCCTTTAACACATATAAACGCCTTTAATCACCGGTGAAAAAGGGGAATGTTGAAATTAGTTCGTATGCAGGTAGCAATAAAAATGCGCCACTTTCCAGATGAAAAAACGCCTTCAAAATTTGCATTTTGATTTTATGCAGCTCCTCAAAATCTGTGCAAGGGATTTCAATGAACCTTCCCATTAACACCTAAATGAAGTGTGGAAGTGTGTAATATCTTTCACATCTCAGTCAGACAAGGTAATTTGCAGAAATGAGTATGTGCCATTGATCTTAGAAATAGATAAAATGTGTTATATCTTTATAACTTCTACAGAAATTCAGAGATCTCACTGGTAGTTCTTATAAATGGTCGCTATGTAGTACAGAAGTAGGTAACATGTTTCAAATCTAGGTCAAATTGATCGATTTAGAGTTTTTACCTCTGATAATCATTTTAGGAAATTGTTGTCTTCTGGTAATATGCTTGTGCATGCAGCCCATATAGTGTTCCGGGGATTTTCCTTCTTATAAGCATTCAAGTTAAATTGGATCCTACTTGCAAAATATATCTATGCTGCTGACATTTTCAACTGGCGAACTACAACTTTAAATATGATCCATCGTGGTAAGTATAGTTCCTTTAAGCAAATGTTACCATACTTCGGGCGTATGTGCTCCGCTTTGCGGTGCATTTGTTAATTCGACAATGGGCGAATATCTAAATTCTAATAATTACATAGGATAAAAATGTGTCGTTTGTTTATGTTAATTCTGTATCAACCAAGAAAACTTCGAAACTATATGGACTTTATTTACACAGGTTGCTTTTACATTTACTCATTGAGTGCTGAGTACTTACTGCATTACACATTTCTACCTCAAATAAGTTGAAATGCATGATGCATTTATGTTACATTTTAGCAGAAATGGAATCAAGTTTTCTAACAGTTTGGATCTCATAAGTAAGGCCTATCTGGTATTTGGATCTTTTAATTAGAAACAACAGGTTTTGACCATACTTACATATATAAACATTTCATTATATACTAAAACAAAACGCAGGGTATAATTTTTACTATAGACTTTCAGGTATTTCTCTCTATGATAAACAGCTCCTTCATATGGTCATTTTCACAAAAATCGCTCGAATGATATATCACACAAGCCAGAAATAACTGGAAAATCTAATGGTAACCTTTATTTTGAGTTCATGAAAATTGTAGGAAATGGCAGCAGCTTTAATTTGAGACGTTGTAGTTACGATTTCCATTTCATTCATCAATAATTTCTGATCTATGTGATATATAATTTGAGCAGTTTCTTTATCAGAGAGAGATATTTCTGTTAAAGTGATAT